>JAJOZX010008433.1:0-181837 GCA_023014485.1 Bathynomus jamesi | reverse complement strand
GAAGGCAAAACTAACATTTTCTGCAGGTACAGGTATATCGATTTCAGGTAATTGTGATGTCCGGCTGCTGCAATTATGGGGATGGTCTCCAGCATAGCTTGCAAGTGCAAATCCCACGAGCCGGTTCTGTCTGCTGTTATCAAAGGAACGTGCAATGTGATCATTCGCTGATATTCAACCAGAGTTGACTTGTTGCGAAGTAGATTGTAGGTCAGTTTTCTTCGCATCCAAAGTGGTAGCAATCCTGAGACAATGCATTCGAAGATTCCACATCCTCAACTGATTGTTTGGCGGTCATAACATCGTAGCAGGTCACAGCTTCCTTATGGAGGTCATGAGGAGTTCCATTCTTCATTACGAGGGAAACGTCTGCGACTAGTAAGGTACTAAGAGCTGCATCTACTATCATAGGACCAGTATTGCTCTTGAAACAGCTTTTCCAGACATCATGTGTTGCACGGCATTTGGTCCGTATATTTCTGAAGTACCTCAGACAATCCTGAACCATTCATAAGAGTACCGACTGCTCCCAAAAGATTCATCAGAGTGTGAAATGATCCCAGCATTAAAACAATGTCCTGCAGGTCTCTGTTCATTGATGATTTGGGAAGCTTTCCAGAACAAATGCTGATCAAAGGTAATAATGCAGGGGACTTTTGATCGCGTGCTATTGCTCAAATATAGTAATGTCGAAAATATGCAGGTCATGTCAGTGGCGACATATCTATGAGGGAAGGAACGTGATCGACGCCACACCTGGATGCGAGACACTTGATCCACCGTGAATTGCCTGCATTGTTCCGGACCAACTTGGACCTGATCTTTCTGCTGAAGATATCTGCCAGAGAAGACTAATCGACTTATGGTGGCAGTGGGTACTGGAAGTTCGCGGAATGAGATGTCCTCAACATGCTTCTCGCGTGTCTATATTCCCTAATGTCAACGGTTGCAATCTTCTTAATGTCATTGTCACCAACATTACGCCTGTGAATAGAAGGTGGATCTTGATCTTCGGAGTTATTGCGCAATCATACCCATTCATGAAAGGTATTTCCATCCAAAGTGCAGACATCATGATCGACGTTATCTGGCTGCTAGAAGGACTGCAGTGTTTTCATCAACAGTAAAAGAGCCAGACCCACTGCCAGCGGCCGCGTTTCTTTCGAATCTTGTTACTTCTGCATACGACGAACAGTAACCAGCTGATGGAGAACGTCAATAAGGTACCTTGACCTAAAGTTGTGGTGTAGCTGAACCGACAAACGATCTGTAGTGGACATAGTAATCCTCTAGGACGGGTTGCTTGCATAATGCTCTGCCAATTGCACCTATTTTCTTGAAGCATCCTGTCCCGCAAATGCTTTGATAATAGCAATTTCAGACTGTTGGGAATGTCATGAAGAGCACTTTCTGCAGTGATGTCATTTGGAGATGGATACACATCTTTTCTAGGCGAGTCGACAGACTTGATATCACTTCTGATTATTTTGCAGCAGCTTCTATAGGTAAATCTTCTGTAGCTCTATATCTATATCACATCTTTCGACTTTTTGTGATAATCTATAGAATTTCATTAGCTGTCTCTCGTAGTGTTATACATCTGCCTTCCCACTTTCACCGATATTATGATATTGTCTTCGTAACGTTCTAAAAGCTTCTCTTCATGTGCCTGCGTTCGTAGACAGAGCTCTGACTCCTTCAAGATATCCTCCATTTTGGAAATAGGTCTCCAATCAACAGTTGTTCATCATCACTCTCTTCCAGGTAAGCAAGGTCTGAAGGAATGCTTGGTGTTGCTCTTCATTAGTTGGTCTCCCTTCTTCGAATCATGATCGTCGGAGGAGTATGCGCGAGGAAGTTTTTTCCACTTCGAAAATTTACGCCTGCAGGTGGATGGTAGACACAATCTGCAGCAGGAAGATCACGAAGATAATACTCCAGACGGCCTTTACATTAAACGACCATTCATCGCAGCGGCTTTCACAGCACCTTTTATGTTTCGGAGAACTCTGTAGTTATTTTGACATGCTCTGATTGTTGGTTTGTGTTTGGAAAAAAAAGTCCACAAAGGTATCACAAAACAAACAGTGAGTAGCACTGGAAAATGCGAATTCATGAAAACGAGCACTTTCCTTGGTATTGCCTCGGCTGCGGTCTTCGCTTCTTATTTCAATGGTCTTTTTATCCGTAAACCTTTTCCTACATACAACGTGAACACTTATTCCAGCTGTTGCAACAACATCGCTTCCACGGCTGCGGCTGGATGCATTTATACCATCTGCTCCTTTTTGCGAGATGTGAACCACTTCCTGTCGCTGTCCAATTTCTCCTACAAATCACGCACAATTCTTCAGGGGTCTGCATTCTTGAAGGCGGACGCACACCGAGTCAGTCTGAAAAACAGAAAAAACAAAATTAATAAACTGTGGCAGTATTTAAAAGGAGTACATAATAACAGTTTTAAGAAAATGACAAGCACAAATACGCAGATTTGATAGTGGGTAGTAGGAATTAAAGAGTTGTATATAATATAAGTTTATAAAGATGTAGCAATGTTCCATTCTCACACTACACTCCATACAGTATATTTTATTTACATTACGTGACGTCCTAGTTTAATACTAGCCGCCTAATGCAATTTTTAGTGTCATATAGGTTAATTTAGAAACGAAAGTGTTTTAAAACATTTTACTGATCAAGAAAAACGTCATAACTCTCTCTACAAAGCGAAATTAAAATTTATTGTATTTCGTAGGAAACTGCCAGTCCGCATTTTGAATTTCATTTTTGGGGGTGTTCCCGGGGTCCAATTTTGTCGGATTTTGGATATGTATTCTGCAATGGTTCCTGAGCTGGAAACAGTTTAGAAAGCTTCTGAAGCAATTTTGCCCAGGTGAAGCTATTTTTGCTCTAGATTGCCTGGACTAGGGGAGAAGTGTAAAGTGGGAAAGAAATTAATACTCGTCAAAGATTTTTCAATTCACTTGACTACGAAAACCCCTATGAAAAACGTTCGCTTTTAACACAGGGACTTGCATAGAGAATATTTTATGAATATGTGAACGGATATCAGCTTGTGAAGGTCATTAAGCTTGGTTGGTTCTCAGTTCGTTTTGGCACCTGATATTTATTCTAATTTTTTTTATGTAATACGTTTAATGGATGAATAATGTAATGGATTGTGTTTCCCCAAACTGCTATTTTATATGGGATGTGAGGGTGTGCAAAAGTATAATATGAATTAAGCAGTAATATTTTGGAATGTGATGCAACTTGAAATTTATGCAAGAAAGTGAACTTGACAGTTTACTCGTATAATATGTGTTCGATAGTCATTTGAAAATTAGTTTTTCATCTAATATTAAACCTACTATTTTAATTTTTAAGACGATACTACTACTACTACTACTAATATAAATAATAATAGATTCGTTGGAACAGAGCCTTCTTTAAAAATAGCGATTGAATAAAATTTATGCAAGAAAGTGAACTTTGACAGTTTACTCGTATAATATGTGTTCGATATGTCATTGAAAATTAGTTTTTCATCTAATATTAAACCTACTATTTTAATTTTTAAGACGACTACTACTACTATACTACTACTACTACTACTAATAATAATAATAATAGATTCGTTGGAACGAGCCTTCTTTAAAAATAGCGATTGAATAAATTGTTTCTGCTATATATGCAAGTAGCATGGTTGCATCAACGCCGAGTGAGGGAAGGATGGTTAGGGACAAGGAAGGGTGAGGGATGGTACTGGAGTAGTATAGCCGCAAAAGGGGAGAGTGCAGGAATGTTGCAGGTTATTATGTAATGTTGCAAAGGGGGGTGAGGGGTTGTTGCAAAGGGGTTGTTGCAAAGGGGTTGTTGCAAAGGGGGTGGGGGGAAAACTTGGAGGCGGCGTTATCCCCCAAGAGAAAGGAGGAGGAGGAGAGAAAGGAGGAGAGGTGTTCACCTGCAGGAGCCAAGTGCAAATTGTTTTTTTTTTTCTGTTTAAGGTGCTTTCAACCCTGCTGGATTATTGACACATTTTTTTTTTTTTGTAGAGAAAGGTGGTGAAAGAAGTAGTAGAAGAAAGAGAGTTTAAACCAAGTTCGAATGCACATTAAGACTTCCAGCCGAGTTGGCGTTGTTTATAGGCTCCTAATCAGCCAGTTGGCGTAAATGGCTTGAGTTTGCCAGATACCGCGATACCATTGTATACATTATTATAGACTCCTAATCAGCCAGTTGGCTGGTTGTCAGATACCTCTTTTTAGCAGTATTATTGCATACATTATTATTATATACGCCTAATCAGCCAGTTGGCTGAGTTGCCAGATAGCGCCATGTATTCCATTGTATACACTATTATAGACTCCTAATCAGCCAGTTGGCTGTAAATGGTTGTCAGATACCTCTTTTAGCAGTATTATTGCATACATTATTATTATTATATACGCCTAATCAGCCAGTTGGCTGAGTTGCCAGATAGCGCCATGTAATCCGAAGACAGAGTTGCCAGATACCATTGTATACACTATTATAGACTCCTAATCAGCCAGTTGGCTTAGAAGGCTTAAATATTGCCAGATACCATTGTATACACTATTATAGACTCCTAATCAGCCAGTTGGCTTAGAAGGCTTAAATATTGCCAGATACCTGTTGTATACAGAATACCGGTAGTAGAAGGCATAACAATAAACAACATTGCATCATTCTTTTTATTATAAATATATAGAAAATAAATATACATTTGAGGAATATGCGTATAACAGAAATATATACACACAATTATGGATATATATATATATATAAAATAAAATATACATTTCATATACATTTGAGGAATATGCGTATAACAGAAATATATACACACAATTATGGATATATATATATATATAAAATAAAATATACATTTCATATACATTTCAATATGTACATAACAGAAATATATACACATAATTATATATAAAATAAATATACATTTAATATACATTTCATATACATTTCAATATGTACATAACAGTACAGGAGAAATAACACACACACACACAATATGGTGATATATAAATAAAATATACATTTCATATACACTTCAATATGTACATAACAGTACAGGAGAAATATCAAGCAAAATATATATATATATATATATAAACACAAATCAATAGAAATATGCGTATAATCGTCAAGCAAAATATATATACAATTCACTTTTTTTTCAAAATACTAAAATCGGTCTTAATCGAGTTTACAATTACATCATTATTGCTCTGCATTACGCAGTCTATGCGGCTTAATAATATTTCACCGCTTAAAGTATAGGGAAACCTGTATTCGATATGAATGGCTTTCATATCGTTCAGTACTATTTTTGTCCCCACTTTACAACCGGTTGGCAAGTCATCTTTAAATACGTCTAGAATACAATCAAAAGCACGCACAAAGAGTTCATCGTTAGCTACATTATTAAACACAAGTTTATAAGAATGCTTTTCCAATCGAGGGTTTATTTCTACCGACTCGAGCTTTTCAATCGTGAACTCTTCACTCAACATAACGGCAATTGAAATAATCTTCTAAATCGTTACGGCAACTGCGCGTTATATAAAGAAATAGTTCTTCAGGGTGAACGGTGTAGGTGAGCTCAGCCTTGTACCGATCAATTGCTTTGTACCAAAGTTCATGGTATTTCAAAGAGTCTAAACTTTTTAAATAAACATCCAGCACTAGACCATTCTCACCAGTCCTACACTCGGTAAACCCATCGAGCAGAGCAGTGTATGCGTATTCAAGAACTGTATCAAAATAAAGCATATCCGTAACACGCGCGTCTAATATAGGTTTCAGTTTACGGAATCCGACGATTTCAAACATTCTGTCGAGGATGAAACGGTTTCGCGTAGGAATAAGAGCGTTATTATCAGAAGCATTCTTCCACATCAGCCTTATATCAATGCACGGCCGATCGTTATTTATACACAACGTACATACAACGGCGTATGAGGGCGCGTCACTAATCTGCTCTCTTCTTGTACCTACGTTAGCAGGTATTTTATAACGATCTTCACACCACTTATCAACTATCACAAAGATTCTATTCATCTCCTCGATACTTAAATAAACCCGTTTGTTTGTCGGTCTACATTCCGTTTCCAGTACATAGCTAATGGTACCGGAATTACGCCTGAACACGCGCAACGATTTCGTCACGGACACATCGTACGAGGCGTTGAGAATGCTGCTCAAAGGAAGTTCCATCGTATTCGAGGAGCGCACGTCTACTCGGTTCAAGCTCTGAGATAACTATGAGCCGTGTGAGGCACAGGCAGGAACGGTTCGACGGGCGGCTGACTCGATGATACGTGAATGGGCATGTTCGTACGACTCGAATTGTTGCACATATTTGTTTTTCCGTTTCGTCACTACCAGCCTACGCACTTTGGATAAGAACTAGGCGCTAATCATCTCCACACTCCGGCGCACTATTTGAGAGGAACATATGCTCATATTTTTCCTTTCTACCCATCAAACGATACTCGTCTCTAAAATCTGTTAAAAACTCACGCATGGCACTAGCCACAACCTCACTATGAACCTCATCATGATATACGTTAATATAGTGATAAAAACACCTAAGATTGTCCATGATCACGAGATTCACATTTTCAGACGTAGGGTATGAGTAATCGACATGGTGTAGCATGACGTAATACCGCTTGTCACACCACCCATCCACAAGGCTCATTATCCATACCTGCTGCTTCTCTTCTGCACGCGTTGTTTCTTTTACTTCACGGTGTATGTGAGACTTTATAAAGTTTAGCCCTGCAGCATACTTCAGCACATCGTCTGTGCAACGAAAGCCTTCAACAGTCTCACCAGAACATCCGTAGAGTATTTGTACATCTTGGAACTTCGCACAATCCAATGTGGCTTTAAAAGAGGCATAGGAGGGGGGAATAGGAAGTTTTTCGGTATCCACCACATCCTCACACTTTACTGAATACCATTTCATAAACGTTGTGCAAGCAATATTAAAGGTAGCCATTTCAATATACGTCTGATCTGAATACACGTCTGATCTCTCGGGCTTACTGCGGTCGACTGACCACGCAGGGACTCCCAGATAGTAGCATGACTCACGCAGTGGGCGGAGCTTAGAACTTTCACCTACACACACACACACACACACACACACACACACACACACACAAAGGAGAAAGTGAAACGCTATTTGATTTATTGAGATATTCATATATTTACAAATACGATTCGAGATATTCAAGTATATATATATATATATATTTACAAATAGATACGATTATATACAAGACGTGTGAGTTAGAAGCATCATTGGTATCCAAAGGGTACGGTATCATAGGTGCCAGGTAACTGGTAACGTTTCCTATAGGTGTTACGGCACACCATCGTACCCCTAAGTTCCTTCACGCCTCCCAGCTTCTGCGCCCGAAAATTGTGGGTGCCTACAATTAGTTGGTGAGGTTCCAAACATACTAGATCCTTCAACGACTCAAAGTTAACAACCTCCCGATTCGCATGGTTGAGCGTAATACCCTTTGCCTTCACGATATATTTCATTTCATCCCCTACCCTGACCCGTACCCCATAAGTCTTAGGTCCTGTTGAGATAAAAGAGTCGGCGTATGCCGTCCCCATACTCATCCTTGATCTCATCAGTGAGCTCGCCGAGGAACTCCCCAATAGCGGGCATGTAATCACCCTCCCTCTCTGTGAATATCACGCTATCTGTATCGGCATACAATACTCTCCGCCCAAGAGAATGCAATAGACCCCAAAGTTTTATACGGGCGTAGGCTGTTGTGAAGCTCGCCACAGGTATGTTTGTAACCCTTGAGGTATCTGTGGCAAATTCAGTGTTGTTGTACTTTATTACGTAAGTATTACCTACATTCACGATCTCCATGACCTCTTTATCGGGGGCATTGGCATAATCCCAGACATCGCTATAACTTTGTGCCAAATGAATGTTCCCTCTGCCGGTATTCTGCGCAAATTTTCCCCATAGACTGTTTAGACACAATTTTGCACTAAAGCGCTTGCCAGGATTCTTTACAATTTGGACACGATCAAGTTGTATACCTTCGCGGTCGCGGTAACGTTGAATATAGGCAGACTTTTCATCTTCGGTATCAACTCCTCGCGGATACCCTGATGCTTCAACCTTATCCTTCAAAAAGGCGTTTATATATGGTGTGAAAAGGTTGGGGAGCTTCTGAAACCTCCACACCTCGTGTATCTTCAGTATTCTATAACCATGGCGTACGGCTAGGGCCAGCTCAGGACTTGTATATACGCCTCTGATCTTACGCTGGTGGGGTATATGGTTACATTCGCCGTTATCCTCTTCCGCGCACTTCACGCACAGGGGAAACATGAGCTTGTCGTCGATAACGACAGGTAAGATCGGCATCCATAAATTGCGTGGGGGGAGTACGTCTACGAAAGAGAGCCCAAAGTAATGATCATTCAAATTTTTTGAAAATTCATTGATGGATGGTAGGCTAGGCCCCACCAGTTTCTCAGGAGCGCCCACGGGGTACGGATTGCTCTTCATCACGTATGGGTATAAAGAACAGAAATCGTAGTAATGGAGCTTCACGCCCTCCGTAGGTGGGAAGTATAGTCTGAAAGGATTTGTACGTCCTCCAAACAAGCTATCACCACATTTGAGAGGATCCAGCACCATTGAACGCTTGATCGTTTTTATTTCCTCACGGTATACATCGTCTGTCTCCATCCGTGCATCATATTCATGCTCCCACAAGACTTTGTGAGTGAACTGTGATCCTATAAGTTGATCGCGGGTGCGGGTCGATGCAAGACAGTCGGCAGGAGACCTACCGTTGATATCTCCGGTGACTCCGCACTCAGGACGGGGGCATCCATGCCACCAGCAACCGTTAAAGGAGTACACAGTCTTCACACCAGTGACACGGTTTTCACTTAACCCATCAACCCAAAAAACACGTCCATTAATCTTAATGGGTACTTCACCCGTGTTGCGGGCGTGCTTTATGTATACACCTGTTTGTTGCTGCAGGTGTATGAGCCAGTAAATAGCCTTGTGTCCGTAACTGCGGGGGTTGTTTCGGTGAATAATGGCTAAGGTGTCTTTAGGCATGAAGTTATTCTTGAACACCGTAAAACATAATGATGCGATGGTGGTTGCGACTTGCAGTGGATCGCATTTGAAACGGGCTATGTACATACTTCTAAAGGCCTGGAAACATACTCTAAGCACGCGCACATCATTCACGCAATAACGCTCACATTCATCAGCTATATTATAAGGGTTACTTTCATTAAAACTGTCGTAGTATCGATCAAAGTCTTCACGTTCATCCATGCAGTCAAAATAATGTTTGGGGGGTGGTGGGCCTACGTAGTTTAAAGTCTCGCTGGTGAGGAAAGTGTATGGGAAGTATCCTTTGGAAACTTCAGCTGCTACTCCCATCACCTTGGGTAGCTTTGCTAATTTACAAGGTGTGAATAATAAAGTATCTTTAAATTGTACATTGCCTCTTATCTGCATCTGTATTAATTTGTTGCCTCTTTTCAATGGATCACCTGTAAATATCTCAGAGGATTCGTGTTCAAGCAACTCCTTATAAAGGAACTGCGTGTCAAACTTTGCCCCGTTATGGGCGAGAATATACACAGTCATTTTTTTGAACTTGTCGGCTAACTTGACAATATAGGACACAAATAGTTTCACAGGACTATCGCTGACATTCGTTTTAAAAACGTTTGTCCGTTTACCGCATTTGGGGCACTCGTCACATTCGATACCCATACACTCATCACAGATGGTCTGGCTCACAAGTAAATGTGGAATTACCTCTTTGGTTTCAGCGTTCGTATATGTTTCTATATCGTAGTACACAGTTATACAAGGGTTATTTTTAGGCTTAGCATCTTTCATATAACACACATGCTTTACTCCATCCGCCTTATATTCCTCCTGGCATGTAGGACAGTGAATTACGTCGCACTTGTGCTTAAATTTTCCCCAATTATCCATTGTGTGAAACATACCACATTCACAGATTCTCATTTTCCTGCACGTACCAATTGATTTATGGAGATCAAAGCAGCTATTATTGAAAAATGTGCGTCTACACACATCACAGTCTCTCTTCTCAACTACACGGCTTTCACATTTGGTGCTTTTACACTGCTCACATACCATGTGACATTCTTTACAATGTCTCACTATATCATCCGCAAACTCGAGGCACCCCTTACACAAATCATGATGTCTCCCATATTTTCGACTTTTGTCATAACTCGCGTAAAGCCCCCTTATATTACGGATGGGGAGATACGTTGTCCTGACAATCCTAAAATAAGTAGGGGCCTTGTACGATCTCTCACACAGCTTTTAAAAACATACACAGTCCGGCGGCGATCATCCAAACCAAATATAACTATGCGCACATTCATTTCCTGTTCTACCTTTCTCAGCTCTTCAGGACCCATATTACAGTCAAATTCAAGTTCACAGTCTACAGCTAGTTTACGGGCACGCTCAACGATCGTAGGCAGCCAAATTTTTTGAGTCCGTGTATTTTGTACAGTAAACATACGTGCTAAGAGTACTGCTATAAAGCCGCAACCACGATCGACGTTTATATGCCTTCGGTAAATAGTTGGAGAATTGAAGTTAAGAGTGTACGGTATGGCACTATGACCCGCAACACGGAATACACGGTCAATATTTACCGTGAAGTTGTCCATATTGAAGGCTATACTACTTTGGACGGCTTGCATTATACGCCCTAATATATATTCTACATCTTCAGCAGCCAAACGTCTGAACGGTACTATCACCCAATAATCGTCTACATCACCGTCATCTGACCCGAACCCAAAGGACAGACTCGTCCTGACCTCACGCTCGTCGCGATTCTGAAGAGCAAACTCTATAATACGCTGTACTACCCTGCGTATCCCGCGCTCAATTCCATTGCTATACAGGGCTCTAGGGTCGACCCTGACTCTATACCGATTTCTAGTCAAGGCGGGGGTGGGGGCTGCGGATCGCACTAACTCGAACGTAATAACATCCTCAACAGAACGGGGGGCGGAATTAGTGGTATATTAGGTGCTGCTGATGGGGGCCCTGTTGCGTAGGAGGGTTGGGGATCTATTATTGTAGACTTAACAGAACGGGGGGCGGAATAAGGGGGTATATTAGGTGCTGCTGCTGGGGAGGTTGTTGCGTAAGAGGTTGAGGGTTGGGGGTCTGCTGCAACAGGTACGTATTTCGGTCGCTTTATACCTGATGTGGGGTTCTCATACCTCCGCTTTGGACGTGCAACCTGTATCGCTGGTGAGGGTTCAGGGGAGGAGATCACAACTACACTGTCATCGTCATCCGTAATGATAGGGTGCTCTACCTCATCGTCGGTTCTGTGGGAGAAGAAATATAAGGATCAGCACTCAAAATTTGTAATATTTTGTAAATGACCCACTTAGGAGTGTGACGTGTTAGAAATGGACTCTGTAGAAAAATTCAGATTCACGAGCCCATCCACATGTATTATATCTGGACCTACAGGATGTGGTAAAACTGTGTTTATGCTTAAAATCATTAAAGAAAAGGGCGAGATGTTCTCGAAATTTGTGCATAAAGTTATATGGTGCTATTCGACGTATCAATCAGTGTTCAACGAGTACCAAGATGATATTTTGTTCCACAAAGGTGTATATGACGTTAATTCGCTAAAGGGAACTGAACATACAATCATTGTAATTGACGATCTCATGTTGGAGATGGATAAAACGTTTGCCGAGACATTTACAGTATACTCCCACCATCTTAACATAAGCGTGTTCTTCATCAATCAGAATCTATTTTTCAAAAATAGATACATGCGCGATGTGTCGTTAAATACGCAATATCTAGTCTTATTCGCGCAACGTAGAGATGTATCACAAATTGGGGTATTAGCCAATCAAATGTTCCCGAATCAGCGTAAGGAGTTTTTGGAAGTTTATAAAGAAGCTACAAGCACGCGTTACGGATATTTGCTTTGCGACCTTCATCCGCGAAACACGTTTAGAGTGCTTCTGCGAACGAATATATTTCCAAACGAGCCTGAAACGGTGTATATTCCAGAATGACAAAGAGACTAAAGAAATACCATGAATTAATAAAAATCTATCATCGACTGCCCCGGGCAATGCAGCAGATGTTTATTAAAAATATCGACGCCGACTTTTTAAAATGCATCTGTGAAATCTGTCTTAACGTTATAAATTGCAATGTATCAATGAAAACCCATCAGAAGGCTCGCCTACGCCGCTACAAGAACATAATACGTACACTCGCTCGTAAAAGTCAAACTGTAGCGAAGAAAAAACGAGTTATTGTGCAAACAGGAGGGTCATTTCTCCCCATCTTATTTTCAGTTTTGGGCCCTTTACTGACTAGATTAATATAATGAAGAAAGTGGTAGTGATTCCCCACGAGGTGTACGCTTCACTGCAAAGAGACACGGATCTAGATCCCCGTAAAAGCAGACTTAAAAGAATGGAAAGCGAATTGTTAGCCCTATTAAACAGTGAAAAAACACCTGATGAGAAAAGAATCTTATACCAAGAAGCTCTGCAGAAATTTCTTCACGAGTACGAAAATTATAAGAGCCCTACGGAGATTCCTGTGGTTATTAGGCACAGCACGGGGGACGATGGCGACATAGGACCTGTACCCGACGATACAGCTGATCAACCAAAAAGATTAGCCACACAACATATCGAACATGTATTAAAAAATACCCTCCCACTTACATTGAGGAGTAAAGGCTTAAGTCTTTATAATCTATTGAATGAGGATCCCGCCATACAATGGACCGATACAGGGGAGATCATTGTGGAAGGATCAAAGGTACAGGGATCGAATATCGTAGACATTGTCCATGATCTGGTGAGAAAGTGGGATAGGCCATCACCATCAGGATGGAAGCATATTAAAGCAAGACTACAACAAATAAATGTCCCTAAAACGTTGATAGGAAATCTGAACAGGTTAAAAGACTTGGAACACGCAACGCCTGTGACACAATTGAAGGCGCCGTCACCCCCTGCGGTAACACCTTTGAAGAGGAGCAAGAAGAGGTTAAACCAACCCTACCCACGTGCCTCTAAAATACGCAAATGGCTAACGTATTAACTAAACGTTATTATGACATTTCTACCCCATCCTCTTACGGCGGCGTAGATAGACTGCACGTTTACGGAGTAGGAAAAAAAGATGTTGAAAGATTTTTGAGGGAGCAGGACGCTTATACGCTTCATAAGCCTGTGAGAAAAAGGTTTAAAACAGCCAAGACAACGGCTTCCTCGATTGATTCTATTTGGCAAGCAGATTTAACAGACATGCAAAGATATTCTGTGTATAACGATGGTTACCGCTACATTCTATTCATAATAGACGTATTCTCTAGATATCTGTGGCTAGTTCCTCTGAAAAATAAATCACCTGAAACAGTTGCTAAAGCCACCAAAACGCTAATGTTAAAAGAAAACAGGGTTCCTGGCTATTTTTGTACGGATATGGGGAAGGAGTTTATAGGCCGTGCTTTTCAGAATATGTTGACAGAGTTTAATATCAGCTATTACACAACCAATTCTATACATAAGGCTTCTTTAGCTGAAAGAGTTCAGCGCACCATAAAGGAACGCATGCACCGTTATTTTACACATAAAAACACATACAGATTTCTAGACATTCTGGAACCATTGGCATCATCCTACAACCGCTCACACCATCGCACGATTGGGGCAACACCTAACGAAGTTTTAGAAAGAGGTACGCTCCCGAGAAGAGATGGACCACCACCACCACCACCACCACCACACTCTGTGCGCTTCAAAATCAATGATTATGTAAGGCTGTCGCGTTCGGGGAATAAATTCGCAAAGGGTTTTGAGCAAGGATGGACACGCGAGATTTTTAAAGTTAGGGCTGTGAGACCTAAAGGTGTGATAATGATGTATTACATTGAAGATTTGAATGGGGAAGAAATCTCAGGAGGCTTTTACCGCGAGGAATTGCAGAAAGTTGCGTTTAATTTAGAAAAAAATGTGTTTAAAATTGAGAAAATTTTAGGAAGCAAAGGTTCAGGAAGGAGAAAAATGTACCTGGTGAAATGGCTAGGGTACCCAGAAAGCTTCAACACCTATATAAAAGCTGATGCAATAATGAAGCTTAAATAGTATGCAACATGGCTCCTAACCATTTCTACGTCACACTCCCGTCCTCCTCGTCCCTGTCTGTACACCCTAACAACACGCTAGCCAACTTTGTAACAGAACTCCATGGGCACATTGAATTGGGTCGTGATTCGTATGAGGTGGGGATATGCGAAATTCAGCTGGACACCGTCTTTTTAAATATTGAACATGAAGAAACCGTTTTTACGATTCTTAGAGACATTGACGAGTGTGAAAAAGCTGGGGTAGCTATGGATGAAACTATGCGCATCGCTTGGACTAAGATTGCACGGTATTACAGTACAGAAGTAAGACTAGGGCCGGGTCAATATGGTTCGGCCGAGGATGTTGTGAGAGGCTTAAACGTAAGTTTAAGAAACTCAAACCTTACGAATGATTTAGTATATGAAATCGTAAACAACCCTGCACATACACTAATCCTAAAATCAAAGACTAACAGATGTCTTAAAGAACATAGAAAGTTCAAAATTCTAACCAACGGCCGATATAGCGCAGCCTTCCAAAGAGACACATTTCACGAGACACAGTATAACTTGTCCAGATTAATGTATCAATTGAAGATGGAGAAATTGGCTGAAAGGTCCCCAGACATGTGCTATATTTACAGTAATATAGTGGAGCACCAGTTTGTTGGGGATACCCAGGCACGCCTGCTGCGCATTGCTCACATCCCCAACCATAGAGGAAGGAGTTTGAGTATTACATATGACAGACCCCATTATGTGAATGTCGCAACTAATTTAATAACCAATATCACAATATATATAAGAACGATTGAGGGCGAAAACTTCCCATTCGGTAACGGGAGCTTAACAGTGAAGCTACACTTTCGACGCACTGAGTTATAATGGATAGAAAGCCTTTCACCGTCTATCGAGGGATGCGATACCAGCGCGGTAGTGGACTTGGATCCATTTTTTCATCCATACTACGTACGGCTGTTCCTTTGCTGAAGAGGGGTGCCAGATACCTTGGAAGGAAAGCGCTACAATCAGGCCTTAACACTGCAGAAGACATATTGGCCGGGGCTAAACCTAAAGAAGCCCTAAAAAAACATTTAAAGCGTACACGGAACGAAATCATCAAAGATGCAAAGAGAAAAATGCGTGGTGGCGGGAAGAAGAGAGGGCCCCGGAAGAAGAAGAAGGGGTCACGTGGTATTAAACGTAAAAGGCTATCAAAAAAGAAATGCTGTAAGCGAATGAAACCTATGGTTGACCACTTTTTTGACTGATATAAGCTAAGGATATTGATCTCATGAATCATAGTTTGTTTACCACTTGTCGAGAGAGGAGTCACTATTTCGCCATGGCACGCTTCATCCACCCATGTAGTTCACAATGCTGTAAGTCGGAGCTGTCCTTTTTTGAGCTCCCGCCAACCCAAGTTTCTATTGAGCACAGTGACTTTATTACAATTAACCCTTTAAACACAATTAGTTCCCCGAGTGCACCTATAGAATTCGTGATACCCAGCTCAGGTCCTTACTTTTTTGATCCAAGCTGTGTGCACATGTACGCTAAGCTACGTATAGCCCATTCTGATGGAACGGCCTGCGATGACAAATATGCTGTATACCCTGAAACAAACTTTCTGCACGCCATATTCAACCAGTGTGACGTATATTTAAATCAGACCAACATATCGGCAGGCACGGGGTACTATCATCTACGAGCCTATTTGGAAAATGTCCTCAACTTTTCCAAAGAAGCGAAGGCTACCTTTTTAAGTGCGGAGGGATATTATCAAACTAAAGATGAAAATAGTATAAAGGACAAATTTAAAAATTCTAAAAAGAAAATATACGAGTGTTTTGGACGGTTGCACACAGATTTCACTTTCCAGGAGAAGTTGCTTGTGAACGGGGTGGATATGAAAATAAAGCTCACCCGCACGAGTCCTGAGATCTGCTTAAATCTGGATGCGAATCAAGAAGAGGGCGCAAAGTCCGTTGTGGTTCACATTATGGACACATACCTCCGCGTACGGCGAGTGAAATTAAGTTCACCAAAACAACTAGAAATTGAGAAAAATTTACTAAACGCTACAGTGAAATATCCTATTAACAGAGTGCAGATCAAACTATATACGGTTCCTGCAGGGTTGGCATCGAAGCAGATAGAAAACATTGCCCTGGGAAATCTTCCTAAAAGGATATTAATCGGCATGCAGGACCACGCTTCGGTGAATGGAAAATATAAAAAGAGTGCCTTTAAATTCGAGAATTTCGGACTTAAAAATATAACTCTATACGTTAATGGCACTGCTTTGGGTGGAACAATGGGTACGGACTATTCATCAGACGCTGTGTTACCTCTTTGTGCCAGAGCCTATAGTAATCTGACCCATATTGCAGGTGATTGTGATGAGCTTGGTAATGGGGTAACGCAGGAAGAATTCATTGATCAATTTAACCTTTATCCGTTTGACATTACACCTGACTTATCTGCTAGCGTAAATACCCATTTAACACCACAGCAGAGCGGTAACATCTCAGTGCGGCTGGAATTCGCCAAGCCTATAGACGCTCCTATTAGTGTACTAGTATATCTCGAATCGCAAGCCCTAATAGAAGTAGATAGATTTAGAAGCGTTATCACTGACTTTTAAAATGGATGCTAATACACTTCAGAAAGTAATGGAGCGAGTCACACGTTCCAAATTTATCGGCGTGTTTGCGAAGAATGAAACATTGAGTTTGCCAAGTACGCGAGAATGCGGTAGTCTTATTGTGAACACAGACATCATCGGTAATGAAGGGATTCACTGGATCGCTGTCTATTTTAAAAATAGACAGCGCCTGTACTATTTTGATTCACTCGGTACTCAACCCTGGAGTGACCCTATTATTGTAAAATTTCTCGCTCAGTTACATATTCCCGAAGTTGTATGGAACCCATTTCGTATGCAGGGATATTTTACTAATGTTTGCGGAATGTACTGTGTCTCATTTCTCATGCATATGTCAAATGATAAAGAATTTATAAATTTTTTAAATTTATTTGACCCGTGTCACACTCACCGAAACGATGAAATGGTATGCAGACAGATAAAAAACCGTTTTCCAATTGTACGTACTCGTTGTATATTATAATGTTTTTGTTCGTATATTTGTATATTCGTTTATTGTACTGATTTCTTTCATTTAATAAATTTATGAAAATATATTGCGTCTTCTTATCCCAAAAAGATCGAAAAACACTTACATTATTTGACATTGTTGACTGATTAGTATATCATCCGTATTCCCTTCAAAAGATTGTATAACTCGTGTCAAATCCTCATCGGACCTTAAAGGAAAACATATACAGAGTATACAGACAGACAGATCCCCATTATGTGAAGATATCTTTGGTTCGAGGAGTGAACGCCATAAAAATTTCGATTTTAGCATAATGGGGAAATAACATTGATTGACATTTTTGACTAGTATCTATTTGACGAAATACTACAACTCTCCGTATATATATAAAATCGAATTATGGACACTTACATTTCTATGGTAGTCCCTTGCGTCGGATTGTAAGGAGCGTCACTGCAAATATCTTCTACGGTTTGCGTCGAAAATAGTTCGCCACAATCAGCGCATTGAAAAGACTAATTGTGGTTAATGCTGCAGTATCACGTTCTTCATACAAGTCTGGGGAGACGTACAGGTCCATGGTGGAGGATGTGTGACACTGCTGACTGATCAGTATATCATCCGTATTCCCTTCAAAAGATTGTATAACTCGTGTCAAATCCTCATCGGACCTTAAAGGAAAACATATACAGACAGACAGACAGATCCCATTATGTGAAGATATCTTTGGTTCGATTACCAATTTCGATTTTAGCATGATGGGGAAATAACATTGATTGACATTTTTGACTAGTATCTATTTGACGAAATACTACAACTCTCCGTATATATATAAAATTCTAATTATGGACACTTACATTTCTATGGTAGTCCCTTGCGTCGGATTGTAAGGAGCGTCACTGCAAATATCTTCTACGGTTTGCGTCGAAAATAGTTCGCCACAATCAGCGCATTGAAAAGACTAATTGTGGTTAATGCTGCAGTATCACGTTCTTCATACAAGTCTGGGGAGACGTACAGGTCCATGGTTGATTATTCACTGATGCGAAAATAGCTACTGTTACTCCCAACTGAAAATATCCCCTTTTATATGCACATTCGCCAAGCTCCGCCCAAAAGACCAGATGTTCGTAGTGATTGGCTGCCGATGTAGCTGGGTGGAGCTATGACGTGTACCAATCCGCTATAACGAGACCGGACGAGTAACATATATAAAATCGAATTATAGGCACTTACATTTCTATGGTAGTCCCTTATATTATATTTTTTACTTACAAATTATTAGTATTGTTTGTTAACATAATTGTTAACTTATTTTATAATAAAGAAATTATATCCTAATTATATTTTAAAAAGAACATTCGGTTTCAACGTTAAGCTGTGGTCTAAGGCGGCGTGGCATGAATAAATACTAAAATAAAATTAAATGTTAAAAATCTTTATTCATACGTTATTAAAAGTTAAAAATCTTTATTAATAAAACAGGATAGAAGCATATGAAAGTCAAGGTAAACTATAGTTGCAAATTATAGTTAGGTTATACGATGTTTTTCGGCATACTACTGCCTCGGGTTAAATGATCCTGTTATTTTAAATCACGTATTTGAAAGAGTTAATCATTATTGCTACATAGAAAAAATCGTGCATTACGATGTTTTTCGGTATACTACTGCCTCGGGTAAAATGGTCCTGTTATTTTAAATCACGTATTTGAAAGAGTTAATTATTATTGCTACATAGAAAAAATCGTGCATTACGATGTTTTTCGGTATACTACTGCCTCGGGTAAAATGGTCCTGTTATTTTAAATCACGTATTTGAAAGAGTTAATTATTATTGCTACATAGAAAAAATCGTGCATTACGATGTTTTTCGGATATACTACTGCCTCGGGTAAAATGGTCCTGTTATTTTAAATCACGTATTTGAAAGAGTTAATTATTATTGCTACATAGAAAAAATCGTGCATTACGATGTTTTTCGGATATACTACTGCCTCGGGTAAAATGGTCCTGTTATTTTAAATCACGTATTTAACGACACATCGCGCTCATTTCCATTGCTATATATGGCTCTAGGATCGGCCCTGACGAGATGTATTTCGTAGGTTAGGTTAGGTCTCTTACATATAAAAGTCCATGTGGTAGAGTAAGCAATATATATATATATATATATATATAGAAAGAGTGGTCTGGAAGGAAGTTTACCAATGATTAAATTCTCTTTGCGAGTGACCCGTTGCCCGCGTCGGGCTAACCTTTGGTTAGCTTCCGCCCGAATTGTTCATTCTGACGAAGGTCAAGCTTTTCACTCCACCTTAGACCTACAGTTTAACGTGGATTCCGAACCACGACCCATCAGTAGCCCAGCGTCTTGACCACTAGGCCTCCTAGGGTACCCATTTATCTACCAACCACTTTCTTTATTGTGTGGAAGGATGAACAGCTGGGCTTTGCTGCGCGCCGGCTGCCGTCGGGTCTCGAACCCTGGGCCGATGGATTCGTAGTCCGCGACGCTAACCACTACACCACCGAGGCGGTATTTGTCATTACTTACTCGGACTATAGTGGATTTAATTATCCCAGAAGAGTTCCATGCACGGTCTGTGTGTAGCATATATATATATATATATATATAATATGCATCAGTAAATGAGGCTTGCACCACTAAAGCGTTTGCCAAACATGGTGTACCACGGTAAATTCAATTTATATATATATATATTGGGGGGGAGATCTCTCACCCGTTCTTCGGCCCGACCCCGTTTCATTGTAGAAATAATAATAATAATGATAATAAGAATAGATGTGCAAGGTGTTTGCAGTTAAGATGTAGTTTGTGTGTAAAAAGTTATTTATTAATAAGTAGAATTTAATTGGCTTCAAATTCTATTTTAAAATACGCGTAAATATTTGTAGAAGTAATAACAATGATAAAATTAATATCTGGAGTCAGTGGTGATTTCTGCTCGAATAGCTTGTAGAAGGATAATCCCTCGACCCGAAAAAGGTCCCTAGAGACCTTTTTCGTTCGAATCGTGTCCCTAGAGACACGATTCGACCCCGCTATAGTGGCTTGGGCAAATCCAAATGAATAATTTCTTTATTTTACGTCATTTTTCATTTTTTTCGTCGCAGGAATGAGGCTATATGTTTCATAAGTTTTCATCTCGTTTGGTGGAATTGTATCGTAAATTATTTAAATGAAGTTTCAATTAATTGGTTTTACTGTTATTTAGGAAAATTTATATTGGGAGCAAACGTTACAATAATAAGCTTATGTCGATATAGTTACCCATTGAATTGGAACTCTTTATTCACGTTTGCTATTATTTATTGTCGAAATAGTTACCCATAAAATTAATTATTTTCTATTATGGCGTTTTCGAAGGTAAACTATGTTATTTGTTTCTTTAAGTTCAATGGAGTTAATGTTAAATTTGCTTCTAAACTAAAATTAAATGTTATAAAATAAATAATATATATATATATATATATAGCATAATAATATATATCTAGCAATCCGATCATTGCAAAAAAAACTGGAAAGGTATGCAATTAATAAAGGTGTATTTAAACAGAATTTAATTGGAATAACTATCGTCATATATGTGTTACACGATTAATGGGACACATGGCGCTATCTGGAATACCTTGCGCTATCTGGCAACTCAGCCAGAATAGAGGATTATAAAAGATCGCGAAGCTGGTGAAGAACCATTCCCCCCTCGGCTCCGGCCGAGTAAGGAGCTCTGCTCCTTCTATTTCAGGCCCTTTGGTAAACCCCATAGTGGCCTCTTAGGTTAGGGAAACGAAAATAAATTGGGGGAGAACTCCACTCTGTCCTTCAGGTGTCTCTCTCTCTCTCTCTCTCTCTCTCTCCTGCATGTATCTTCCTCCTTCAGATGTCTCTCTCTCCTGCATGTTTGCCTCCAGCATGTGTACTGCATGTGTACTCCTGCATGTGTGCGTGTACCTCCAGCATGTGTACCTACTGCATGTGTACTCCTGCATGTATACGTATGTGTGTACCTCCAGCATGTGTACTCCTGCATGTGTACCTATCCTCTCTCCTTCAGGCGTCTCTCCCTCCTACAGGCATCTCTCTCTTCTTCAGGCGTCTCTCCCTCCTACAGGCATCTCTCTCTTCTTCAGGCGTCTCTCCCTCCTACAGGCATCTCTCTCTCTTCTTCAGCTCTCTCTCCTTCAGCTGTCTCTCTCTCTCCTTCAGGCGTCTCTCCCCCCCCCTTGGCTCAGCCAACTGGCTGATTCTGGCTGATTAGGAGCCTATAAAACAACGCCAGCCCGGCTGGAAGTCTTAGTGTGCACTTGGCTCCTGCCAGGTGAACACCTCTCCTCCTTTCTCTCCTCCTCCTCCTTTCTCTTGGGGGATAACGCCGCCTCCAAGTTCCCCCCCACCCCTTTCCCCCACCCCCCTTTGCAACAACCCCCCTTTGCAACAACCCCACCCCCTTTGCAACATTACATAATAACCTGCAACATTCCTGCACTCTCCCCTTTTGCGGCTATACTACTTACTGGCACTGAAGGGAGGAGAGGAAAGGTGGCATGAAAACACGAACTCTTTAAAATCCCTTTAATCTCCCACGTCCCACTGATGTTTTTAATCTGTTAATGGCTTCTTAATTACCAAAAGAAAGATAGGGAAAATTATTTTTACGTTAAAAATCATTCAAAGTTTTTGTTATATATATATATATATATTATATATATATATATATATATATCAGTGGCGACTCTAGCTTATCAATGTTACTCGGGCTCAGTACAAATTTTTACCAAAACAATTTAAAGAACCAGCATGAACAGAAATATACGGTATACATGCAATGAATCATAAATAAAATATTTACATAATTTAATAAAAAAAACCATGAACTTACTTTATTTAAACATAAATTCCAAGCGTCTTGGTTTTATAGCAAATTCCTGTAAAATCTTGTTGTGTAGCTCCTTTTGCTTTCCAAGTCATTCAGTATTTGTTTTTCGATCGAAATGCGAGCCAGGGATGACAGCCGTTCTTGAGCCATTGTGCATCGCAAATATGATCGAATTCTGTCTAAGGTTGAGAAACTTCTTTCATTGGCAACTGAAGTTACAGGGATGGTCAGCAAAAGTTGAATTAGCTTAACACTTTCAGACATAGCAGACAACAAATCCAGTTTATGAATTAACTCTAAAGTGACATTGACTGACTTGCATTTTTTAAAGTCACTGTCATTATACATATATTTCAGTTCGTTCACCAAGGATTTGCAATCAAAAATATCTGGGTATTTACTCTGTAAAGCGTTTACATGTTGCATAGGAAATGAATGTGCAAACATTTCAAACTTGTTCACATCAAGTAATTCAAAAAATGTGAATTCCTGAATGCAAGCAAATCGCTCTCTTAACGACACTAAAATGTTGTCAATTATTTCGAAATACGTCGCTTTATAGTTCATTTGTCTTCCCCTGACTCTTTTCCTGGGAGGAGGCCCCGAGTCATCTGGTTGTGCAATGTCGCCCATTGTTTCTTGAACGATTTTTTCATAATGTTCATCGTTACGATGATTTTCGACAAATTGAATAAAGTCATTTATTTTATCCTGGCCCAACTTCATGTCAAGCTGCTTACACTGCAGAACATCAAAGAGTTTTCCAGCTTGGGATAATATGTTATGAAAACAATTTATGAAAAACATAAAAGTGAAGTCATTCAATTTTGCCAGCAGATTGTCAGTTTCACTTAGAGTATCTTCATCCCACGTTTCATTATTGTCTAAAATATGTTGAAATGCACTTTTCAAGTTTTCAAGCATCTGTTTTATGGATGACACAGTTCTAGATCTATAGCACCATCTTGTTTCACACAGTGATGGAATGCTGATATTAAAATCTCGAAAGACACTTTTTCGTTTTGTACTCGAAGATGTAAATTTAATAAAAGAGCGTAAATGAGAAAAAAAACATTTTAACCCCATTCACTTTCTCAGCACTTTTACTCAAAACTAAGTTAAGCTTATGAGCATAGCAGTGAATAAAATGGCCATATTTAAATCCTTTCTCCTTCAATTTTCTTTGCACCCCGTTTAGCTCACCTGCCATCACAGCTGCTCCATCGTACGTTTGGCTAACCAATTTAGTTTTAGCTTCACTAAAGGAGTTCAACACATTTTCTATCATATCAGCCAACCTTGAAGCACTTTTATCATCACTTACGTCAAAAAATCCTAAAAATCTTTCATTTATTTGGCATTCAGACATATCTAATTATAATTGAGAGTTGGGCATGCATTGCACAATCTGTAGTTTCATCTGCTTGCACTGAGAAAAAAGGAACTTTTTCAACTTCAGTATGAATTGCATCAGCTATGACACTATCTATTGTAGATATGATATCATTTTGTATTGTACTTGAAACTCCTGAAAAATGCTTCGATCCTTCTTTCGTGGAAAGTCTAGATGCAAAAACACTATCTATTTCAGCAAAGCAATGCAACAGCTCTCGATAATTACCTTTATTAAGGCTATCTTTTCCTTCATCATGGCCACGCAATGGCAGTTCTTGTTTACAAAGATATAATACGGCATTTGTTAACTGTTTTAAATATTGTCTATTTTCTTCAACTGATTTGTTATACCGTTCTTTTTCAAGTTTTGCAGTCTCACTAAGAGCAGTTTCATTATCAAACTGTCCACAAGTTTTTAGACATTTGTAATTATGCAAATGACTCAAAGATTTACTATGATGTTTGCAGTCACTTAGAATATTTTTATAATTGCTGTAACCACCATCTGTCCACGATTGATTTGGTTTCGGTTGAAAAAGCAAACATGGCCAACAGTATAGTTTCTCATTAGAGGCACTTGCACACAGTCAATCAATCTGTTCATACCACTTGATTTAAAAAGTACGATGGCCTATTTTATTTTTCAGTGAAGGAGTGGGTCGGCCTAATTTGATAATTTCTCGCTTTTCCACAATATTTCTCTGCCCAAATGGTTTTTCTTTTAAATCTAACACAACATCCTTCTCCATTATGGGTAAATGTAGAGCTGTTTGAACACAAAAATATAAGATAGTTATAATACACTAGTTACACTATACACAGAAAATACACAACACAATGCTACAACGTTCACTTCCGCAGGCAACTAAACTACTGAAGAAACCTGAGAGGAGTTGCCAGTTATCATTTTTAGCATAGGCTAGCTATGTTTTTCGCGTCACTAGGCTGACGAAATTGAGCCCTACCTGGACGAATTAAATTTTGTTAATGCATATTATCATGGAAAGCAAACGTTTCATCAGTCAACAGTTAAATCATGAGATCAATGCAAAGGTATACTCCGTGAAAAATATTGAATAAAAGCCACTTGAAATTTTGAAGATTATTTATAACAGGTAGGGCGAAAATCACTCATCCCGAGTTCAGAAGCTTGGAGGATGAGCGAAAGCTTTCTGTTTAAAAAGCAACAGTGAGCGTTACTTTTTGACAAGTCAGCGTTTGGACCCGAGCAAATATCGTAATAGATCATGAAAGAAGAGTACACAAAGTGACGAACTTGTTATGACATTATTCTTTGTTTTAAAATAGATTTCTGCAAGAGGCATTAAATAAAGATTTTAACATATTGAACAACAAAATTTATGTATATTTTACAAACGTACACTCGGGCTGAGCCCGAGTAGCCCGCGTGCAGGAGTCGCCACTGATACACACACACACACACACACACACACACACAACAACTCAGAATGGTCCCCTGAGAAACTTGTATGTTAAACACAGACCGTGCTTGGAACAAGGAACTCTTCTGGGAAATTACATCCACTATAGTTCGAATAAGTAATGATAAATGACAAATACTATACAGTAGTTTTTCTTTTTCATGATGGAAAGCCCAACGTGGGCACCGGATTACTCGCAAAGAGGCCCCAAAATATAGCTTCCCTCACCAGCTATTTGCAAAGCAGATAGGATCCAGCTTTGGGACAGGATCTAGGGTTTACAGCTTCACCTAGCTTACTACATTCAGGACCTCAATATACGCAAGAAACTCGTTGCATTCACGTCGGATTAAATACATCAAAGAAAAAGGGGTAACTATTGTATTTTTAGCCAAAAAACAAAACTTAAACCTCAACCGGGACATTGTTTTTTGGCTAAAAATATAATAGTTACCCCTTTTTCTTTGATGTATTCAGTCCGACGTGAATGCAACGAGTTTCTTGCGTATATTGAGGTTCTGAATGTAGTAGGCTAGGTGTAAGCTATAAACCCTAGATCCTGTCCCAAAGCTGGATCCTATCTGCTTTGCAGAGAGCTGGTGAAGGAAGCTATATTTTGGGGCCTCTTTGCGAGTAACCCGGTGCCCACGTTGGGCTTTCCATCATGAAAAAAAACTATAGTATTTGTCATTTATCATTACTTATTCGAAATATAGTGGATGTAATTTCCCAGAAGAGTTTCTTGTTCCATGCACGGTCTGTGTTTAACATATATATACACCTTTGGTTAGCTTCCGCCCGAATTGCTCATCCTGACGAAGGTCAAGCTTTTCACTCCACCTTAGACCTACAGTTTAACGTGGAATCCGAACCACGCCCCATCAGCAGCCCAGCGTCTTAACCACTAGGCCACCTAGGGTACCCATTTATCTACCAACCATTCTTTTTTTATTGTGTGGAAGGATGAACAGCTGGGTTTTGCTGCGCGCCGGCTGCCGTCGGGTCTCGAACCCGGGGCCGATGGATTCGTAGTCAGCGACGCTAACCACTACACCACCGAGGCGCGGTGGTGCAGATTTATGTTGTGCGCAACTCTTTTACTTAGGTGTGCGCACCTTTCTTTCTTTTGCAACTTCTGACACCATTTATGTAGTGCCCAACCCGTTTATTTATTTATGGTGCTGGACACCCTTTTAATTATGTTAATTCACTTCACTGACACCCTTTAAGTTGGGCGCTACCCTTTAATTCTATTTCAAATTATTTCTTATTTTCGTTCAGGATGACTCGGCCTATCCAGACGGATGGCCCTTTAAATTGATAGGCGTAAGTTCCTTCGGCTTTGAAGCCTACTTTGAATTTAATTCACCCTCAGCTTACAAGAGAGGCCTATTGCAAGGTATCTAAAACAACACACGCCCTCTTATAAAGTTTATTAAATGTCACTCGAAACAGTACATGAATTTAGAAATTTATTCTGAAGTAAATTTATCATACAACATGCAATCCAATTTAAATTCAAGACAAAGTTCACAGTGATCTGAATTTAAATCAATTAAATTTACCAATTTTCTAAATACAATCACTTATGAATCCAAAGAAAAAGTTCACAGTTATCTGAATTTAAGTATTTATATAGAGGGGCTTTATATTTTAGTGCAACAAAACAAATAACGAGAAATGAAGTGGTCGAAATCGACGATGAAATTTGAAGAATTATTCTACTTACGACTGCAGGTGACAAATTACTCTCAATTGTGCTGCGTACGGACCACAGATTTACGGCCCGCCCAAAACCAAAACGACAATCTACCAAATAACGGGACTTCCTTCCGAACCCAAATTGACGGGTTCAGTAAACTAGGGCACAGACGTACCCCGTTTAGCATTTAATTTGAACCAAATTAAATTAATGGAAAGTTCACAAAATTCTTGGTCCGTTGGCTAACATTAATTAAGATCCAACCAAGTTCTCGGTTAAGGTCGCTAACAATAAAATTCTTATGCACAAGTTCCGCGTAAACGAATGAAATGCAATACAAGTTCTTAATTTCAATCCTGACAGTTTATACTTTCAATTCTAAATTTTCTTACATCACAAGTCTAATAGAGTTTATTTAGCCACAGTTAATTTCAAGGAGGACGACTACCAACTGACTTAACAATTTTCGAATTTACTTTACAATTTTGAAGGACCCCGCCTTCCAATGTTCTGAAAGCCTATCAAACCATTTGTTTCTCCCAAGGCCGTCCCCCAGAAGGTTATTACCCATACAAGAGGGAAAGAAGGCGTCTTTACTACGTTTCCCAGGATCCTGGGACCCCTGATTGGAGCTGGACCTGACTTCCGAGTATAGACCCCTCCTTCTTCCCAAAAATACATTTAAATATAGTTAACAGATTCGAAGTCCCAATTTTATGACTCACGTCGTGGTTCAATTTTAGCAAGCGTCTTCGAATCTGCCTTACAAAAGTCGCACCATCCAGCGAAACGAATCCAAAAATTTTCGACCCAGCGAAAGAGGAACCCATTTGCATATACACCCAAATCCGTTGGATTGCCCTTCCCGTTGCGGTCGGGTCTCGGTGATAAACCTCTGTCCCAACGTGGTTCGGCTTTATCACTTCCCTGAGAATCCGAATTAAGATAGAACAAACGTTAAATAATCTGAAACATTTCTGATTTATTCGTTCATGAATATTTATAAGCCAAACCACCTTGCTTTCAGAGATGTACACAACGAAATCTTAAAACTAAAATTTTCTGCACTTATTTTACAAAAGATTTTTACATGCAAACTTCATGGTTACGACATCCCTCCCCTCCTTTAATTTTGCACTCCGATGCAAACTTTCTTAACTAGGGTCAGGTATCATCACTTTTATTCACAATTTTCACTACTTTTATTTCATTTATTTGTCCCCTTTATTGGGACATTAGCACTGGCACATTTTATTTGTCCCCTTCATTGGGACACTAACACTGACACATTTAGTTTTAGTCATCCTCGGTTTCTTCGTAGTGTAATCGAGGTCGGGGCCTAAGAACGTACGGACGTTCAACCGGTGGCCCTGTGAAAGCAGCCTGTCTGCTTTGTCCGGGGGACCCTATTCCCATAAGGTCCCCGCGAGGAGGTAGTTCGGAAGCACCTGGCGGCTCCTGCCCGCCATTCGGTCCTGCCAGGGGGCAGGAGGTGCACTCCGGTTCACCTCCACGGGTCGATGTTCCTCCGTTCCCTGGGCGAAGCTCTCGGGGAGGAAGTAGCTCGGAGGCGCCCGGCGGATCCCATTCCGCCACTCGGTCCTGCCAGCGGGCAAGAAGCGCACTCCGGTTCACCTCCACTAGTCGATGTTTCTCCCTGTCCTGGGCGAAGCTCTCCGTGAGGAAGTAGTTCGGAAGCGCCCGGCGGTCCTCGTTCCGCCACTCGGTCCTGCCAGGGGGCAGGAAGCGCCTTCCGGTTCACTTCCCTGTGTTGATGTTTCTCCGGTGTCGAGGGCGAAGCTCCAGAGAGGAGGGGCGGTGGCCCTTCCCCCATCTCATCCCCTGCGCCGTCCGCCCCGCCTTGTCGCTCGACGTCCCATGGGGCATCGATGCTGCGGCGGATGCGGTCTTGATGGATCACTATCTGATGTCCAGTGATCATGTGACGCAGGAGATAAGTGACTGGAGTCTTCTGTTCGATGATGATGATGTATAGACCCTCGTACCGGGGCTCCAACTTGCCTCTGCCCGGTCGTGGGTAATCAATGTACACCAAGCCCTGGGGCGCCTTTTCTTCGAACGGCTTCAGTTCCTTGATTCCGTTAGCCTTCTCGTATCTCCGCATGAACTCTTCCACTCGGCGGTAGATTTCGCTCAGACTCCTCTTTCGGTCTTCGGCGTATTCCTCTGGGTTGTACGGGCTCACGCACGCCTCCTGTGGCATGCGAAATAGCTTTGAAGGTACGTTGGGGGTTCGCCCGTACATCAAGAAGAACGGAGAATACCCCGTGGCTCGGTGCACTCGGATGTTCAGGGACAATTCCACGGTGTCGAGGATTTTATCCCAGTCTCGTCCAGTTTCTTCACAAAGTATGCGGAGTTTGATGCATAACTCTTTATTCAGACGTTCGATCTTCCCGTTGCTTTGGGGATGGTATGCGGCGGTCCGTTGGTGTTGTACTTCCCAAACCCTGAAGAGCTCCTGCAAGGTAGAGTTCCAGAACTCCTTGCCTTGGTCGGATACTACTGCTGAAGGGGCGCCCAGTTTGCACAGTATTAAACGATGGAACTTGTCCGCCACCTCCCGGGCCGTCTTGTCCTTTATTGCTGCCAGGATGGTAAACTTGCTGAAACTGTCCACACACGTGAGGATATAATTGCTGCCTTCCCCGGTCGGAGGAAGGGGACCAACTAAGTCCACGTGCAGAAGTTCCCAAGGACTGTGGCCTCGCACACAAGGCATTGTTTCCACAGTCACTTTCCGCGTCTGTTTGTTTCGCGCGCACGTGTCGCACGTTTGGACTACCTGCCGTACCTGTTGAACCATACCTGGCCAAAAATAGAGGTCCCGTAGGATTTCCATAGTCCCTGCAGCTCCCGGATGAATGCTCCCAACGTCCGTGTGTGCGTTCCAAATGAGCTGTTCTCTCAACTTTTTAGGAACTACGATGACCTCTCTTCCGTTCGCATCGACGTAAACCAGCAGGTTCCTCATTAGTTTGAATCTCGACGGCTGGATGGGCTTGGATACGGGCCAGCGGAAAGCCTTTCCTTCCTCGATGGCTGTTCGAATTGCCGCTATTTCAACGTCCTTCTGCTGGTGTTTGCTTATTACCTTGCGATCTACGTATGATCGCTTTTTCGTATATTGCGTTCACAACCTCCTTAGTCACTCCAGGCGGGCGGGACAACCAATCGGCCACTCTGTTGAGTTTGCCCTTTACGTACTCGATGAGAACGTCGTAGTCTTGCAGTGTCATAACCCAACGCGCTAGTCTTCCATTGGGCTCTCGGTGTCCTTCCCTCAGAAGCCACTTCAACGGCTTATGGTCAGAGCGGACGATGACCCTCTGACCAAATATGTGGGGCCGAGCCTTCTTCAATGAAAAGACGATGGCCAAGCTCTTTCGTAGGTGGAATAATTTAGTTCCGCGCCCGTTAGTGTTCTGGAGAGGAGGATTGGTTTTTCTATTCCTTCCTGTTCCTGCGCGAGTACTCCCCCGATGGCTACTTGACTCGCGTCCGTGTTCAAATGAACTCTGATCAAAATTTGGGTACGCCAATACGATGTCAGTTGTTAGAGTCTTTGAGGATTGCCATGCGGTCTCTTGCGGAGTGTCCCTCCAAGACTCCTTGGTGGACACTTCATTAAGAGGTCGCGCAATCTGACTGAATCCCTTTATAAACTTTCGGTAGTAGGAGGCGAACCTAAAAATTGCTTCAGTTCCGTCTTGTTGTTTGGCCTCTGGGAGTTTTGATGGCCTCCACTTTGGATTCCTGTGGCTTCACCCCGTTCCTGGTGACCACATGGCCTAGATACCCACCTGGGATTAATAACTGACATTTTTCTAACTTTACCTTTAAGTTGGCGGTGCGTAGGCTATCCAAGGCTCTTCGTACCTCTCGTCATGTTCTTCTAAAGACCTTCCAAGGACAATGAGGTCATCCAAGTAAATCAGTACTTCCTTGTCCAGTTGCTCCCGAAAAATAAAATTCATTACTCTTTGGAACACTGGCGGACTATTTGACAACCCAAACGGGACCACCCTGAACTCGAAATGACCGCTTCCCGTGGAGAAGGCAGTTTTCGAGATGCTATCGTCGTGAATGGCCAACTGCCAATATCCCGAGCGTAAATCCATGCTCGAGAAGTAATGAGTCCCGTGCAGCTTGGCCAAGGTTTCATCAATGATGGGTAATGGATATTTGTCCTTGCTGCCGATGGCGTCCCAAGGTCTATAGTCTACACAGAGCCTCAGGGCCCTACGCTTCTTTTCTTCAATCGCTTCCACTTTGGACTCCTGTGGTCACTCTTCATTCCTAGTGATCACGTGGTCCTGGCACTCTACCTGTGACGGTAGTAATTAATCCTGTCTTTCCCTCGTCGGTCTTCTTCCTTTTGAGAGCGACGGACATCGGTGAACATGCGTCTTGAGGTGTGTCAAGCTCTTCTTAGTCACTTGTGGACTTTCGACTCTTTCTCACAGTGACACTTGTTCCATTTTTTCTTTTCGGGCGAGGAATCGAACGGCTGTTCCGACTAACCTCCCCGTTCTCGTTGCCTCAACCACCATGCCGATGTCATCTTGTCTTCAAGGTAATACTCTTCAGTCGTCACCTTTATTTCTCAAGAGTAACTTTACCGCCTCCTTGGAAAGGGTTAACTTCCCGTTGAGATTTCCGCTCTGTGATACTTGCAAACCACGCTGAGCCTCACTGCACATTCATTGCAGCGGAGAGTAGACGTCCAGGGGAAACCATACCCCAAATTTTCTTCTTCGTCTATTCCCTTTTCATTTAACTTCCCTTTGGGCTTCTGCTCGACAACTTCTCCCAGTATCCTCGAGCCTCACCGCATATCCCATCCAGCGGAGAATAGACGTCCAGGGGAACCCATATCCCCAAAATTTTCTTCACCGTCTATTCCCATATCTTTTAACTTCCCTTTGGGATTCTGCTCGACAACTTCTCCAATTATCATCGAGCCTCACCGCATATCCCATGCAGCGGAGAATAGACGTCCAGGGGAACCCATATCCCCCAAATTTTGTTCACTGTCTATTCCCATATCATTCAACTTCCCTTTGGGATCCTGCTCGGTAACATTTTTAAATTTCCCCGAGCCTCACCGCACATCCCGTGCAGCGGAGAATAGACGTCCACGGGAACCGCGTCCCCGGGTTTCATTCTGACCCTCCTTGTCAGAATCCTACTGGCTTCTTTATTCTGTCTGCTCCCATTCCTGGTCTGGTTACCTCTTCGTTCAGAGTGACGACTCTTTTCTCTTCAAAGTTACCTTTGTTTCGTCTTCATATCCTCCGAAACAACACGCCTATAGTCAAGTCTTGCTGAGCCTCTGGAATTATACAGACACAAAAGAATTCTTCAACCCCCCTTCCCATAGTCAAACTTACTTCTACTCCCCTTACATGAATGGGCGGGGCCGGTGCAACTGTGTACTGAGAAGTTGGCAACTGTCCAAAGAAGGCTCCCGATGTTCTTGTGCCTAGCTTATGTCATGTGACGGAAGCTCCACCATCATCAGCGCGGTGGAAGCTTGTTGAGCGACGAATACTGGTAGGGTGATCAGTCCTAGCCGACGGACTCGCCGCTACTTCCTCTGAAGCTATTCGGGAGGCTTCTCCTTCCAGTCCTGCCGAAGGTTTGCTCGAGGGCACGCCTCTTCCCAATTTCGCATTTGCTGACAAATCTTGCACTGGCTCCGGCCACTTTCTTCCATTGTTTCCTCTTTGGAGTCGCTGTCTTCATTTGACTTGGTTTGTTTTCTCTTCTGGTTTCTCATGGGGTTGTAGTCACATTCTTGAGTTGTGTTATTCCTCCTGTGACCAGTGTCACAGTTCTTCTTATATATATATATATATGTATATATATAGGGTGAACCAAATGTAGGTGGACAGTAAATGATAACGTTTATTTTGAGAATACATATTTAATTTTTTGTATACTATAATACAAAATAAAATTTAAATAAATTTAGTTATAATATTTAATATAATAAAACACAAACACCATAGTTATAATGAACACCATAGTTATAATATAACACAAACCGTATTCAACCTACTGTCCACCTACTTTTGGTTCACCGTGTATATATATATATATATATATATATATATATATATATATATATATATATATGAAAATTATTTCACGAAAGTAACACGTGAAAAATATTTATGATGAATAAAACCACGAAGGAAAGGAAACACAGGGTGGTGCTCAAGCGCTTTTGTAGTAATGCTTAGTTAAGAATATTAATTTCTGTTTAATTAAATAAGATAATGTTTAATGTAAATCATTTACTAATGATTATGAAATTACGAAAAAGTATGGTTGTTAGATTTAAATTGTTAAAAATGGGTAGAGTTGGTAGTCCTGGACAGAGGAACACAAAAGAGCCGGCTACCCATAAGGGAGTCAGTCTTGAGGCAAGCGCGATACGCGTAAGAATTGGAGCCATGTGATCTTAAAAACTAATTGTTTTGTGCCCCTCTCCGACCTAAATTATTATAATAGAAATTTCATACTCGCATACCCCTAACTTAACTAAACCATTTTCGAAATTAATAAAACGTTCATAAGTGTTAATAAAGAGTATTAATATCCCCCCTTCCCCCTTTGTTTTGTAACGGTCTTTCAGAGTCAGGTCTAGGCGCGCTACCATGATATTTATACGATACGGCAAAAAGAGTGTAGAGAAACAAAGTGATAAATGAAAGAAAGAGCCGATAGAGAATAATTAGAGATATAGTAAAGGAGAAAGGAGCGTAAATAATGAGAAGAAAGTAAATAATAAAAACGTGAACACTACACTTTCGTCTAATGACATCCTCAGGAACACTGAAGTAAATACAGAGTACAAGACTATATATAGGTTACAAAAAAAAAAATATATATATAGTAAATAAAGAAATAAAAATTGTGGGAGGAGCATACACATTTGTAAGGAAAACTACCAATTTTAGCACTTTGCCCGAATTCAACACAAGCTCAAATGAATTGTTTACAACCAATTTTATAGATAATGCCTAAATGATGTAGAGGTCACAAAAAATAAAAATAAAGAAATAAAAATAAATTGAAAAATAAAAATTGTAAGAGGAGTTGAAAAAGACCTTTGCTCATGTTAAAGTTATTTGTAAGTTGAATAATAGCAGACTCAAGAATATTTCTATTAACAATGTTGCTAGAGTGAAACAAAACTGAAGCATTATTCCAATCAATACAATGGGATAACTCTGACAAATGGACAAAAAGGGCATTGGACGACTGTCCCATTCTAACGGAATATTAATGCTGTTTTACACGCGTGTGCAAATCCTTTCCTGCCTGACCAATGTAAAAGGAATCACATTGTTTACACCCAATTTTATAGATAATGCCTGAATTATTGGTAGGGCTATTTTTCACTATGATATTTTTCACAATATTGTTATATGAAAATACTACATTAATATCCAAAAATTTAAGTACATTAGCAATGCCTAAAAAGCCTGGGAAAAATGGAAGTACTACAATATTCTTTGACAAAGTGCGAGTGTTATTATTCACACGATAGAAGGTTCGTTTTGCCTTGTTAAGACAAGATTCCATAAACGCAGGTGGGTAGCACAGATCACTTCCAATATCGTTGATTTTTTTCCAATTCGGCATCGATGTATTCCGGACTGGCGATCCTAAGAACGCAGAGAAACATTGAAGAAAATATAACCTTCTTAATGGGGGTGTCATGTCCAGAGTAAAAGTGTACGTAGGACAAATTGTTTGTTTTTCCCGATAGATACTAAACTTAAAGCCTGGGCTTTCCCTACAAACAATTTGTCCTACGTACACTTTTACTCTGGATATGACACCCCCATTAAGAAGGCTATATTTTCTTCAATGTTTCTCCGCGCGCTCTTAGGATCACCAGTCCGGAATACATCGATGCTGAATTGGAAAAAAATCAACGATATTGGAAGTGATCTGTGCTACCCACCTGCGTTTATGGAATCTTGTCTTAACAAGGCAAAACGAACCTTCTATCGTGTGAATAATAACACTCGCACTTTGTCAAAGAATATTTTAATACTTCCATTTTTCCCCGGCTTTTTAGGCATTGCTAATATACTTAAACTTTTGGATATTAATGTAGTATTTTCATATAACAATACTGTGAAAAATATCATAGTGTCAGGTCATCCCATAAGTAATGTCGTTTTTTACGATAGATTAAGTTTAAACTAGTCCTATTCGGTTTAAGCATAAATTTTCCGAAGGTTATATCTAAGAGGAGATCTATCGTGTTTCGCTACATACTTTACAGACCTTGACCAGTGAAGACGTGTGTTTTGCTTTATGTGAACCCCCCTCATAAACATGGCGGTATCAGAAGAGCATATCAGGCATATAATGCTTTACGAGTTCAAAAAAGGGAATAGTGCTACTGAAGCAACACGAAACATTCAGGAAGTTTATGGCAACGATATTCTGCATGTGAGGAAATGTCAAAGATGGTTTCAAAGTTTAGGAATGGTGACTGCTGTTTGACAGATGCAGCACGCTCTGGACGCCCTGCTGAGTTTGATGATGACCTGCTGTTAGCCGCACTTGAAGAAGACTGTTCAACAGCTGTCGAAGAATTGGCCGAGAAACTCAATTCATCCCCATCCACCATCCATCGACATTTGCAACAACTTAGGAAAGTGCCTAAGTTAGGAAAATGGGTGCCACATGAATTGTCGGTCGACAGTCTGAGGGTGCGGGTAAACATTAACACAGCTCTTCATTCCCGTGAACTCCAAGATCCGTTTTTGCACCGTTTAGTGACTGGTGATGAAAAGTGGATACCTGTACCAGAAGTTAAGCGCCGTCGACAGTGGGTTTGTGCCGGAGAACCAGCGACACCACAGCCAAAACCAAATCTTCACCCTCGGAAGGTGTTGCTTAGTGTTTGGTGGGATAAAGGTGGCGTAATACACTTTGAAACCTTACTACACAACCAAACAATCACCGCTCAAGTCTACTGTCAACAACTGGATCGATTGAACACTGCACTAAAAGAAAAGAGACCTTCTTTGGTTAATCGGAAAGGAATCGTGTTCCACCACGACAACGCACGTCCTCATACCGCTCGGATCACTTCTGATAAAATTGAGGAACTTGGGTGGGAAAAACTTCCACATCCTCCATATTCTCCAGACCTTGCGCCTTCAGATTATCATCTCTTCAGGAGTCTGCAAAACTATCTTGACGAGAAACAGTATACTTCTTTAGATGACCTGCACACCAGTCTTTGTACGTTTTTTGCCTCAAAACCGCCTGAATTTTATAAACATGGCATTGAAAAGCTTGTAGGACGTTGGTAGAGTGTCAGTGATTCCGATGGAAAATATATACTAGATTAAAAAGTTTCAGTTGAGTTTTTTTTGTCCTTCAAATTCCGATCTAAAAAATGACATTACTTATGGGATGACCTGATAAAAGTAGCCCTACCAATAATTCAGGCATTATCTATAAAATTTGGTGTAAACAATGTGATTCCTTTTACATTGGTCAGACGGGAAAGGATTTGCACACGCGTGTAAAACAGCATCAATATTTTGTTAGAACGGGACAGTCGTCCAATGCCCTTTTTGTCCATTTGTCAGAGTTATCCCATTGTATTGATTGGAATAATGCTTCAGTTTTGTTTCACTCTAGCAACATTGTTAATAGAAATATTCTTGAGTCTGCTATTATTCAACTTACAAATAACTTTAACATGAACAAACGTCTTTTTCAACTCGATCCTGTTGTTTTGAATTCGTTCAGAACGAATTTAAACAAGAAGGGCAGAGTGCTAAATCTTTGGTAATGCTCCCTTATAAATTTGTATGCTCCTCTTACAATTTTTCAATTTATTTTTATTTTCTTTATTTTTATTTTTTGTGACCTATATATCATTTAGGCATTATCTGTAAAATTGGTTATAAATAATCCATTTGAGCTTGTGTTGAATTCGGACAAAGTGTTAAAATTGGTAGTTTTCCTTACAAATGTGTATGCTCCACCCAATTTCATTTCTTTATTTACTATATATATATTATATATATATATATTATATATATATATATATATATAATATGAATAGAAACGACATAAGTGTTAAGGAACGTTTCTGCACACGAGGAGGAGAGATAACGAATAAATGAAAAATGAGGCGGTTTTCGCCTCATTTTTCATTTTGTTATCTCTCCTCCTCGTGTGCAGAAACGTTCCTTAACACTTATTCGTTTCTATTCATTTATATACTGCGCGGTCATTGCAGTTGTATGCATATAGATATATATATATATATATATATATATATATATATAGGGTGAACCAAATGTAGGTGGACAGTAAATGATAACGTTTATTTTGAGAATACATATTTAATTTTTTTGTATACTATAATACAAAATAAAATTTAAATAAATTTAGTTATAATATTTAATATAATATAACACAAACACCATAGTTATAATGAACACCATAGTTATAATATAATATAACACAAACCGTATTCAACCTACTGTCCACCTACTTTGGTTCACCGGGTTCGCCTCATTTTTCATTTATTCGTTATCTCCTCCTCGTGTGCAGAAACGTTCCTTAACACTTATGTCGTTTCTATTCATTTATATACTGCGCGGTCATTGCAGTTGTATGCATATATATATATATATATATATATATATATATATATATATATATATATACAGGGTGAGTCAAAAGTAGCGCCCGATTTCTGTTTTTTCGGCTGTCAGATTGTGCATCGATCACGAGGGAGGGCACTTTGAAAATTGCAAGTAAAACAGCTTGGTACAGTTCCGTAATAATTTTCCCCGAATAAATGGTTAGATAAACATGTCATTCATTTATTTCTACCTTCTTGTACACTGTAATACAAATGGCAAACAAACAATCAACTGACAGAAATCGGGCGCTACTTCTGACTCACCCTTATATATAGTCTTGTACTCTGCATTTACTTCAGTGTTCCTGAGGATGTTATTAGACGAAAGCGTTTGAGCACCACTCTGTGTTTCCTTTCCTTCGTGGTTTATTCATCATATATATATATATATATATATATATATATATATATATATATATATATATATTAGTTAACAAAAACTTTGAATAGTTCTTAACGTAAAAATAATTTTTCCTATCTTTCTTATAGTAATTAAAAAGCCATTAATGGATTAAAAACATCAGTGGGACGCTTGGAAGATTAAAGGGATTTTAATTACCAAAAGAAAGATAGGGAAAATTATTTTTACGTTAAGAATTATTCAAAGTTTTTGTTATATATATATATATATACACACACAGGGTGATTCATAAATGTGTTTCATAAATCGCAGTGTATTCTTGAGATAAAAGTAAAGAAAAAAGACCATATAAACATAGGTCGACAAACCCGTAGGTTTTGAGCTATAACGCGCGACAGAAAAATGAAACTCCTAAAGATTTTTTTACATTTTATGCAAATACACAGTGTAATACATTTGCTTCATTAAAGTAAATGTTCGAAATTCTTTCCTACTTCTTGAATGCATGCCTCAGCACGTCGCACCAGTGATTGTCTGACACTAAAAAATTCCTGGAGTATTGCGAATCGTTTCGCAATTGTCTCGAACTCGTTGCCACAATTCATCACGCGCTCGGAATATATATATATATATATATACACACACAGGGTGATTCATAAATGTGTTTCATAAATCGCAGTGTATTCTTGAGATAAAAGTAAAGAAAAAAGACCATATAAACATAGGTCGACAAACCCGTAGGTTTTGAGCTATAGCGCGCGACAGAAAAATGAAACTCCTAAAGATTTTTTTACATTTTATGCAAATACACAGTGTAATACATTTGCTTCATTAAAGTAAATGTTCGAAATTCTTTCCTACTTCTTGAATGCATGCCTCACAGCACGTCGCACCAGTGATTGTCTGACACTAAAAAATTCCTGGAGTATTCCGAATCGTTTCGCAATTGTCTCGAACTCGTTGCCACAATTCATCACGCGCTCGGACTTCTGTAACATAAACTAGGCTTTTAAATGACCACACAAGTAATAATCAAGAGGATTTAAATCTGGTGACCGAGGTGGCCACGGAATAGGAATAGGACCACCGCGCCCTATCCACCTGTCAGGATACACAGCATTGAGATATTCCTTTTAGGAGTTTCATTTCTGTCGCGCTTTTCTCGACCTACATTTATATTGTCTTCTTTACTTTTGTCTCAAGAATACACCCTGCGATTTATGAAACACATTTATTGATCACCCTATATATATATATATATATATATATATATATATATATATATATATATATATATATATATATAAATAAAATGAAGTAATAAAGTATGAAATTGAGAAGCCAACCAACACTCCTCACCGCGGTCAACGTACTTTAGTCATTTACAGAGCGCCCATGTCCCGCCTTACCACTCCCACAGTCCTCTACTGCGCACAACCACGACCACAACCGCGAAGTGTTTTGTAGTAGACTCTATGTATTTTGCCAAGGGCTGGGTTAAGTATGAGAGATCCAAATAATGGATAGGTTCAGTCGTGGTAATTTCTATATCCAGGGATTCAAGATAGGGCTCCCTAATATCAGTTAATGTCACTGAACTTTTACTAAAAATGATTGAATCATCTATATACCTAAAACTATATTTAACTGTGTCAAGGACATCAACGAGTTGAACAAAAGTATTCATGTAAATATAAATTAGCCAAATATAGAGAATAATTTTCACCTTGGGGTATACCTTCTACTTGTTTATAAATTTTACCTGAATAAATAACATAGGTATTATTTAAACAAAATCTTAATAACTTTTCAAAAAGACATTCGCTAGTATGTATAGAGTCATAGACTTACTTTTAAATTTAATATAGAACCCATTACTACAAAAGTATCAAATTTTAATAAAGATAATAAATTGTATACGTCTCTATGACAAAAGAAGAGATTGTAATTTTAACATCTTTGGTTTCTCCTCCCCTTGATCAAATGAAGCCAATAATCTTGATAAAAATGTGTTTCAGTCACGAGTAATTCGACATGAAAATATAATATGCTGTTTTAAAAAAGATTTTATTTATGACATTAATTTATTAGTTAACAAATTTTTACGTAGCGGGTATACCAAATATGACCTCTCAAACTTTATCAACATATTTCAAAATCTAACTAACTAACTAACTAACTCTCTCTCTCTCTCTCTCTCTCTCTCTCTCTCTCTCTATTATATATATATATATCAGTGGCGGCTCGTGGTAATTTTACTTATGCATGCAGTCACATGCATTACAGTGTAGTACATATTAGATAAGCTGTATTTTGTCTTTTATGGTATTCTTATGAGTTATGTAGTAACCGAGGATAGAACCAATATTATATTAATGCTATGACTTCAGTACAAAGCATAGGAATAATTATTATGAACAAATAATGTTTGAGAAATTTATGCCCATATCCCAACCATAAAACATTGACAATTATGACTTACAAGATACCACCAGTTTATTAAAAACATGAAGCACTGGAATATACAGTATTAAATTGTATATTATTGGTTTAAAGCATTTATTTATTACTTACCTTGTTCAATTCCTAAAATTATTTAAACTGAAATTCGGCTCTTCTTGTTTTTCTGCAAAATTGTTCAATGACTTTGTTATAAAAGTCTTCTCTTTTTTCCATTTGTTTTTTGAGGAAAGACTTTTCAATTGAAATTAAGGCTAAATTCGATAACCTTGCCTGCTCTTGCGTATTTCTTAAGTAAGTTTTTATTCTTTTTAGCGCCGAAAAAGATCTTTCAACGGACGAAGTTGTAATTGGCAAAGTTAAGATTAAATTTATAAATGAATGTATCTCCGGAAATACTTCAATCATTTCATTGTTCAGTAAATATTTGTGAAGTTCATGAATATCATTTTGACCAAAAAATTTGTGAGAGAATAAGACAGTTAATTCTGATTTCAGGAGAACAAAATCGAAAAAGGAACTGTAGTTACTTTTCAAAGATTGATAAGCCTTTTCCGGAAAATATAGTTCATAGGGCTTTACTTTATTGGGAGCCAAAAGCTCTAAGAATTCCATATTTTTAAGGGACTTAAATCGCTCTTTCATTTGCTCAATGATATTATCACAAAGTTCAAAGTAGACTTGTCGGTAGCTCGTCTCTATTGGGGTGCTACTTTTTTTTCTTGAGGAAGGAAAACCAAAATCTTCAACAACGGTTTTCCATATTTCATCGAACATCGAATCTCTAATTTCTTGAATTTTGGATATTGTGATTTCAACCGTATTCGAGCCAAAAATGATGTTCATAGATTTGTTTTGCAAAATTTTAAACAAATACTCAGTTAATGGAAAAACTTTAGAAAACACACTCAATAAAAAATTGAAATCAAAAGAGTCCAACGCTACAGATAAACCTCTTGCTTCATTCTTTGTTTTATCATCAAACATCTTTGGATTTTCTTGAATATAATCGAAAAGACTCTTTAAACTTTGTCTATTCTCTTTGACAGTTTCAACTAATCTAGAAGAGTAATTCCACCTTGTCGGAGCAAGCTTAGGAAAGCGTTTGCCAACTATACTATCAAGCAAGTTTGTTCGCTTTGTAGAGCTGCTAAAAAATGATGATAAACTGGCTAACATTGAAAAGAATGAGTTACATTTAGAAATGTGTGAAACTGCTTGGCTTAATACAAGGTTAAGCTTATGAGCGTAACAATGTATGAAAAGAGCTTCTGGGCAGAATCCTTTACCTTTTTTTGAACACCATTAAGTTCGCTTGCCATAACTGCAGCACCATCGTATGATTGCGCGACTAACTTTTTTAAACAACCCAACTCATTTAATTCCTTCAACACCAACGCGGATATATCGTTAGCACTTCTACCTTCACTTACATTAGTAAATCCTAAGAATCGTTCACAAATGTTTCCATTCGCATTGACGTAACGCACAACGGTAGAAAGTTGTGAACAACAACTAACATCGGAAGTTTCATCCAAAAGAACTGCAACATGCTTGCATTTTGCAAGCTCATTTTTTATTTCATGTAAAAGTACAGAACTTACTGAGTCTATTATATCATTTTGTATTGTTTTAGATAGTCCTTTAAAAACTGTAGCACCCTTTAAATGCGTTTCCAGTTTTTCATCATACTCAGCTAAACAATGGGCAAACTCGATGAAGTTTCCTCTATTTTCAGATAACTCACTTTCATCATAACCACGAAATGCAAGTTCTTGTGTTCCTAATAAACACGTTATTCTGATTAGTCTCTTTAAAATTTCTCTATTTTTCAATACCTCTTCATTGTGTTTACTAATAGCAACTTCCTTTTGTTTGTCAAGTGCCAAGTCAATTCGACTTATTCCAAATTGTTTCAAATCAAAATGTGCTTGAATATGACTTACTGCTTTTTCGTGACGTGAAATTGCCGTATGTATGTTATTTAAATCTTCGTAGCCTCTATTCACTTCGCTCCACACAGAATTTTCTCTTGAAAATAATATACATGGCCAACAGTAGAGTTTGTTTGTTATATTACTACCACACAACCAACGGACACTATCATAAAGTTGGTAGTTAAATTTTCTTATAAATCCTTTGTTCACTTTGGTCAAATTTATTTTTGGGGTAGGCTTTCCATTACGTATTAGAAGCTTTTTTTCATCAAAAGTGAGCGTTTGAAATGGTTTCGTTTTCAGTTCATGAATTATATCAAAATCTGGATCGTCAGCCATTGCTAAAGGGGTAATTTATCATCTAAATAAATAATTTATACAATTAGTCACTTACACAAATATTTGCATCACTGTACGTAAAAGATAAAAAGTTAATACGCTATCAACAAAGATTAATCACAAATTCACAACTTATCATTAAGTCTGAAGTAAAACTAAGTTTTAAAATTAAACAAATGCGCTAATTGGTAACTCTACAATCGAAAATGATGCCACTTTTTGCAGATTTGATTTTAAACTACAGTCACCATGCAATTATAGTTCTTATAAATAAAAGCATAAGATTCTTTTTCCATTGTTTTATTATTCGTGAAATCACTACTCAGATTGATTACGCCGTCAGAATGTGATATCATTAAAACATGTTAATTTATTCATTTTCATGTAGAATATTACTAATATTAATGCACTTTTACATTCATAAATACAATTTTAATAAATGCATTCCAAAAAATGTGAAAAATAACGGAGAAAGTAATTGTTATTTCAACTACTTGTACATAAAGGTCAATATTGCTCGTCCTTTGGCTCGGGTTACGCCTTTGTTTTCTATTTCGAATCGGTGATTTTTACTCCTGTGGAAAATAAATATTGTATTCGGTTTAGATTTTCAGTAAATAAATTCATAAAAAAAATCTTTAAGCTATTTTTAATGAAAACCTAAAACTGAATATTTATAAAAAAATCGACTAGAACACATTTAAATGATGAACTTAAAAATAATTGCCATCAAGAGATTAAATAATAAATAATAATTTAACTTATTTTTTTAACTTAAATAATAATTTTAAATTCATTGAGTATTTTATTTACGCATGCATTGCATGCATTGCATTCATTAAGAAGCCGCCCCTGATATATATATATATATATATATATATAACTGCAAACACGCAGTATAATTAACGTAAAGAACGACGCTTTATATAGGAGAATTATCCGCGCAAGATGAGAGCGAAAGATCTGACCGGCAATCGGAAGATCCCGGGTTCGATTCCCGGGTGGGTACCTCATTTTTTCATTTGTTTTGTTCTTTCGCTCTCATCTTGCGCGGATAATTCTCCTATACAAAGCGTCGTTCTTTACATATATATATATATCGGGTGGCCACAAAAAAACTTTACTTAATTGAAAGTTTAATAACTGCAACAATTCAAAACTTATGCGATTGAGATTTTGCACACATTAACAGATGCATATAATCTAGAATTGCTGGAATTTTCAAATATGTAGGTTCTATAGTTTTGTTACAGTGAACAATTTAAAAGCATATGTCTAAAAATAGCATGCCTGGTGTGCATCTGACACGTACGTGCGCTAGCGTAGGCTAAACCTGATGTAGCGTAGTATGACACGCGCGCTGGCGTAGGCTAAACCTAATGTGAATTTGCTTTCTTTTATTTTTCCGCTAAAACCCCGCCAGCATGACGTTAAGTAAAAGTGATAAAGCCATCATAGAAACATGTGTCAAGGAAAAAGGTTGGAATGGAAATAGGATTGTCCGAGAATTCCCCGCAAAGAACTGGACTCGTCAAAGTGTTTATAACTTAATAAGAAAGCTAAAGGATACTGGATCAACAGCTAGAAAACCCGGCAGCGGCAGGCCCAAAAGTGTTTCAACAGAAGAAAATAAGGCTGCCGTGGAGGAACTGATTCAATCCCAGGAGAATACACCAGGAACTCATCGCTCCCAGAGACAGATTGCGTACGACCTTGGGATTTCTCGCTCCTCTGTACAAGGGATTGTAAAACGTTTGAAATTGAAGGCCTACAAGAGAATTCGAGTTTCTCGGCGTGATCAGAATGTAAGACAGCGTAGAAAGACCCGCTGTAAATCCCTATATGAACGCTACTCAGCTGAAGACGTGCAAAAAGTTGTGTTTACAGACGAAAAGGATTTCACGTTGGAGGTGGCCAAAAACAGGCAAAATGACAGGGTTTATGGTTCAAGGAAAAAGGACATTCCTCCCTCCAGGCTTTATCATTAAACCTCACGATTCAGCAGAAAAGTAATGGTATCGGCGGGAATTTCATGGAAGGGGAAAACACGAATTCATTTTATTGCCACAAACGAAACTAAAGTTAACTCTGAGCGCTACATCAACCTGTTAGATAATGGGTTACTTCCTGATTGTCGTCAGCTGTATCCTGATGAGGCCTACATTTTCCAGCAAGATGGGGCACCCGCCCATACAAGCCGAGCGACCCAAAATCATCTAGAGCAAGAGACCCCTAATTTCATCAAAAAGGATGAATGGCCGCTTCAGTCTCCCGACTGTAATCCGATGGACTATTCAGTATGGGATTCCCTCATGGTGAAGGTTTACGGCAGCCAGAAAGACAAATTCACCGAAGATGAACTTAAGGAGAAAATCAGTAGAGCATGGGAGGATATCACCTTAGATGAGGTTCGAAAGTGCATCTCCTCGTGGAAGAAGCGATTGAGGGCAGTTTACCAACAGGGAGGTGGTCACATTGACCATTTGTTTAAGTAAATTTTGTTAAGTTCAAATTCATTTTCTTCGGCATGCTATTTTTAGACATATGCTTTTAAATTGTTCACTGTAACAAAACTATAGAACCTACATATTTGAAAATTCCAGCAATTATAGATTATAACCATCTGTTAATGTGTGCCAAAGCTCAATCGCATAAGTTTTGAATTGTTGCAGTTATTAAACTTTGAATTAAGTAAAGTTTTTTTGTGGCCACCCGATATATATATATATATATAGTACGGAGACATTCTGTCCAGCAATAATTACAGGCCTATTGCTGTCGCTTCCTGCTTCTCGAAACTACTAGAAAAACTCTTGTTACTCCGATTAAATAATTTCCTATGGACATCTCCTAATCAGTTTGGCTTTAAAAGGTCCCACTCAACTGACCTGTGTATCTATGTACTTAAAGAAACAATATCTAAATACATTGACAGTAATTCAACCATTTATAGCTGTTTCCTTGATATTAGTAAGGCATATGATAGGGTGAACCACAATATTTTATTTGCAAAACTAGAAAACAGGAAGGTTCCCATGTACAGTGCTTACAAGAAGTCTCGCGCCTCTGTCTCGTCCCAAGCTAGTCTGTTAGGTATAAAATGGGCGGTCCTTATGGCAGCGGAGGTGTGTTCGGATTGGTGCACATAATTGCTCTAACCCCATCAATGACGTCCACATTATCATTGTGTTGATCACTCTATCTATTTATATATAGAGACATACTGTATATAGATATATATATAGAGTATGCAGGGGATAACGTGTCTCAGTCCCAGCTATGGTAGTTGTCTTACAATTAACAGTCCAAAGTGCAAGTTACGTTAACACCTCCACATAAACTACCCTGGACTAAAATAACATACGTGAAGCCCTTACCCACAAACCATTTAAAAGGTGTGATTTAAGAGCTCTCTCTCTCTCTCTCTCTCTCTCTTCTCTCCTCTCTCTCTCTCTCCTCTCTCAGGGGGTATAAAGGTTATGCACGTTCCTTCTGGGTGTAGTAAACTTTATACTTGGGGTGTGACAGCCCTCCTGTCCCGAGTCGTGGGATTCTAGAGAAATTGGCTGCCAATTCCTTTAGGTTCTCTCTCTTTCGGGAGGGCGGGTGAAGTCTGTTGTACAAACCTGTCCCGTGGGTTACTAGGACCCCTTCCCATCCCTACTCTGTCCTTTTAGCTTAGGTTAATGATGTTCTCCTCTGACTGCAGAAAAAAAAAAAAACTTTTAGTATTAACTCTTTTTCTCTACTCTTACGATTATCACCCAACTGCTACCTCATGCGTGGGAAGAGAGGCTTTGGAACCTCTATAAATAACACCATTTCACTTCAGTTGTAGGTAAATAATTAGAGGGGATAACAGCGGGTAGGATTGTTGACCATTTGGATTCCTACAAGCTACTTGGGGACTCCAACATGGGTTTAGACGGCATAGGTCGTGTCTCACCAACATGCTCGAGTTTTTCCACGTCATGTTGAGTGAGTATGATAAGAGTAGGGCGATTGATTAGAAAGCCTTTGATAAGGTACCTCACCGCCGGCTAATGGCTAAAGTGCGCGTGCTGGGTATTGGTGGGGAAGTAGGTAGGTGGATTGAAAACCGGCTGAAGAATGCCACAAAGTTAATCCCTTCCGTTAGGCATATGGGCTACAATCGACGCTTACGTGACGCGGGTTCAAAGATGTCGATTTTAGAAGCATGTTTAGTTTAAATGATAACGCAACTCGCAACAATGGTTGGAAGTTGGATTTGAAACGGTTTAGGACTAGTGTTGTGTGGGAATTACTTTACGTATAAGATCTGTGACACGTGGAACAGGTTACCTTCAGAAGTTGTGAACAGTTCCTCTGTGGATCAGTTCAAGAAAAGGTTAGACCAAATCTTGCACACTATTTGAGGGTGTAGAAAATTTTCCCTGGCACCCGTTGCCATTGATACCTCCTCGGTATGGGCCGCAAGGCCTTTTGAGGTACTTCTTTTCCTTGTAACTCCTTGTAACTCTCTCTCTCTCTCCAACAGCAGTTAGTCCCCCTCCAACAGCAGTTAGTCCCCCTCCAACAGCAGTTAGTCCCCCTCCAACAGCAGTTAGTCCCACTCCCCCAGTAGTTAGTCGCACTACCCCAGTAGTTAGTTCAACTGCGTCGGGAAACGACTCAAGCCAGTTACGAAAAATCATAACTTAAAATCACTCAAAACTGTGCTCTTCAATGCTAGGTCAATTAGAAACAAACTAGTGGAATTTATAGTGCTTGTCAAAACTGAGAACTTTGATATCATCGGAATAACGGAATCCTGGATTCATTCTGAATCAAGGGATTTTATAGGAGAATTTGAAATGGTAGGTTACAAAATGTTTCACAAAGATAGGAACGGAAGGGAAGGCGGCGGTGTACTTTTGTATGCTCGGGACTCCCTGCACCCGGTAAACAGTAATGTCGTATCTGCTCATGAAATGTTAGGAATTGATCTAAACCTAAATAATAAAGTAGTGCAGCTACTTCTAGTATATAGACCACCTCACTACCCCGTTGATAAGGATATAAACTTGTACAACAAATTAAGCAGAATAGTGAATAATAAGATCAGTGTGATTTTTGGTGATTTTAATTGTGGTAATGTAAATTGGGAAAACAAAACAGCTGATGCTGAGGGCTCAAGACTGTTGGAATTTGCCGATGATAACTTATTAAGTCAATGGGTTGACGGGCCTACAAGGGGTAATAATAAACTAGACCTCATATTCACGAACGAAGATGACCTAGTCTCTAACCTGACTATTGGTGAAAATTTAAGTAACAGCGATCATAATTTGATTAGGTTTGACCTCAGGGTTCCAGTTAATACACGCGAAAAGACTCGTGAAAGACTGGATTTCTCGAGAGCAAATTTTGAAAGCTTCCGAAGTAGTTTAGACACACTTGAAGTTCTAATAAGTGAGGATGTCAATGTCACCTGGAGCTCATATAGGGATCAATTTAGAATATTACAGAACACTTTTATACCCACTAAAATGGTTTCCTTGTCAACAAAGTCACCGAAATGGTTTAACAACGAAATTAGGAGGGCTATTACGGGAAGAAATAGAGCCTACAAACTACTTAAGTCGCATTTCAACCACACTAATTCAGAAAACTATATAAACCTACGTAGGAGGGTTAAGTCCTTAATTAGATCAGCCAAACGTGATGAAGAAGCTAGAGTTGCCTCACTCTGTAAAGTTAACCCTAAAGAATTTTTTGCCCATGTTAATAGCAGAAAGCCAATTAAAAATTCTGTAGGCCCCTTAAAAGATAGAAATGGCGTACTGAAATTCGGTGATAAAGATATAGCTAATATGTTAAACGAGTTCTTCGTTACAGTCTTCACGGAGGAAGACACAATAGAAGTGCCAAGTCCTCGGATTACATATGACGGTGACCATCCCGTAGAGACCATAAGTTTTACGAGAAATGAGGTACAGCAATTAATTGATAAGATGAACAAATACAAATCACCTGGCCCCGACTTATTTCTTCCAAGGGTATTAAAAGAGGTTAGCCACAATGTTGTTGACGACTTAGTAACCATATTCAAACAATCAATCGAGTTAGGGAAAGTTCCAACCGACTGGAAGTTAGCAAATGTAACACCAATCTTTAAAAAGGGTGATAGGGAAAATCCTTGTAATTATCGCCCGATCAGTTTAACATCAGTTGTCGGCAAACTGTTGGAATCCATCATTACAAAACGTATTGTGTATCACCTTGAATCTAACAATCTAATTTTTTATTCTCAACATGGATTTAGGCGACATAGATCCTGTCTGACAAACCTGTTAGAGTTTTTCCATAATATGCATACACTGTACGATGCAAGTAGGGCAATAGATATAGTGTATCTCGACTTTCAAAAAGCCTTTGACAAAGTCCCTCACGCTAGATTGATAGCTAAAGTCAAAGGACTAGGAATCACCGGGCTCGTTTCCAACTGGATTGAGGATTGGTTAAAAGATAGAAAGCAGAGAGTGGTAATAAATGGAGTGGCTTCGGAGTGGGCGCCCGTCACCAGTGGTGTCCCACAGGGTTCCGTTCTGGGTCCTTTACTTTTTATCATCTATATTAACGATATAGACGTCGGGCTTCTAAGTGCAATCTCCAAATTTGCAGACGATACGAAATTAGGAAGTAGTGTAGGTACTGAGGAGGGCGTAAGAACGCTTCAGAACGATCTTGACAGGTTGGGCGAATGGTCTGCTACTTGGCAGATGCCATTCAACTTGGACAAATGTAAGGTAATGCACATAGGTTATAAAAACCCGAAGACCGATTACTCTCTCTTGGGAAGGAACTTGACTGAGACCGATCTAGAGAAAGACTTAGGAGTCTATATCAGCAACGATCTGAAACCGTCGAAGCACTGTGCAGAAGTCGAAAAGAGGGCCTTAAAATTATTAGGTTATATTAAAAGACAGTTCCAGTTTCGGAACAAGGAGACTGTAATGTCTTTATAATTCTCTAGTCAGACCTCAACTGGAATACTGTGCGCAGTTTTGGTCTCCATCCCTCAGGAAGGACATAGAAAGGTTAGAAAGAGTACAAGCAAGGGCTACAAAATTGATCCCTTCAATGAGAATGCAAAGCTACCAACGGAGATTGGAGCGCCTAAATCTGTTTAGCTTAGAGACGAGGAGGTTGCGGGGTCAGCTTATTCAAGTCTTCAAGATGCTCAAAGGAATAGACAGGGTAGATTACAGAAACTTATTCTCACTTAATGCCAATCCGACAAGAAATAATGGTTTAAACTGGAACTAAAGACATTTAGGACCTCTGTCTGCGGAAATTTCTTTTCCTATAAAATAGTTAATATCTGGAACCAACTTCCCTCAGAGGTTGTTTCCAGTCAAAGTGTAAATGTGTTTAAAAATAGGCTAGACAAAGTACTGAATACTCTCATAGTTTAAGATTAAAACATAAAACTCTGCAGGAGTTCGCTTGCACGGTGTCTCTGTGAGCAAGCTAAATATAGAGCTATTTATATATTCTCCACTTTCCTGTAAAATTTCCTTGGCTACTTTTCCAGGGTCAAGGTATTTTCTTCAACCTTTTTCCGTACCTGCCTCTGGCAGGGAGGGAGCGGAGGGTGGGGAGAGAGCCTTCTACTTTTCTATCCAGTTTTCTACTACTGCTAGGATAGTTGAAAGAAAAATAAACTTTTAATAACAGGAACCTCCCAGAGTGGACCGAAAGGTCTTTGAGGCTTCCTCTTGTCCTTGTAACTCCTTGTAACTCTCTCTCTCTCTCTGATCACACGCATGGCAATGTATCCATATAACGTTAATAATAACCGAAACTCGAGAAAATATACTCTCTGCCTTCCGCTCTACTCCAAATCCTTTTCTCTTAGTGACCTCTTAATACAAACTAATCTATCATATTTTGCGACTTTTTAACTCTGGTAGGATTCAATTCCATTCCTATAGTGTAAAGATACTTAAATTCATGTGTGTATTATGCCATATGATGTGCGTAATAAATAATCATTTTTAAATAGTTGGAGCGTTCAAGGTCATCTGTAATAATCTATAGACTACCCCTCAAGCCCACTCTCAACACTTAGATTCCCCTAAGACACAGGCGTCTTCAAGTAACATGAATGCGTAGAGATCTAAGGTGTTAGATTCCATATTATATAATTTATGTGCTAGGTTTAAGAACGCTGGCATTGAAGGATGGAAGGAAGGGACAGTAAAAGCGATAATAGGTTTAATGAAGGAAGTGGAATGAGGATGGAGGTAAGCGTTGTCGAAGGAAACGAGGTTGGGTGGGGAATTACGAAGGGAGGAGGAAATGCTAAACACAAACTCAAATATTTATTTTAATGCCCTAGACCTAGAAAGACAAAGAGCAAAATACCTTAAACTAACAATGAATTGACAGAAACAGAAGAGTCTGGTCTTAGACGCACTGATAGGTTTAACGTATGTGGCTAGAGGCCGCCACTCAGAATTACCACTACTACCTAAGTCATAATAAGGTTATTTACTATGACAGAGTAGTCATGAGTAGTTATGGAAATAAAATATGATTATACTGTTGATGGCTGACTATATTCAGTTGGGATATAAACTATTGCTGACAATCTTTGGATCCTTGGCTTTTAAGACGAATTTTTTATGCATATGTTCAACAAAATAGGAAATTGGCTGATTATTATTACCATTCGAAGGGTTGGTACCCTTCACAACCGAAATCAATTTCAGAAGGGGTGCATGGTATCCTCATTTCCTTTATCGTTCCAGCACGCTTCACATAAGCCATTTACACAAAGATGGAAAAGCCGTCTGTGCACCACGAGACGACCCACGCAATGCGGGGAGCAATGGTGACATTGCATGAATATGGTGTGCCAATAAGAGAACTATCAAGACGACTAGACGTTCATCGAAGCACTGTGGAACGGTGGATTCATCGGTATGAAGCAGAAAACTCAATCGCTACTTTGCTGAAGTCTGGTCCTCCGCGTTCAACATCTCAAGAGGAAGATACTGCGATTGTTAATCATGCCAGAGAGCATCCGTTTGTTCCAGCGACGCATATTTACAGACACCTGAACCTTCGTTGTAGCGCAAATACAGTGAACAACAAACTTCACGAGGCAGGGTATTTTTCTCGCCGTCCAGCTATGAAACCTGCATTGACGATTGAGCATAAAGAGGCGCGGATGGGATTTGCTTTGCAATACTTGCCGCAGGAGGAAGAATTCTGGAGAAAAGTTGTGTACTGTGACAAAAAAACATTTTCAACAGATAGTCATGGTTCCCTGTATTGTTGGAGGCAGCGCGGAAAACGCTATGAAGAAGGAAATGTTTTCCCGAGCAAACGTAGTGGTCACATCAATCTCGGTGTGTGGGGCTGGATGTCTGGCTATGGTGTCGGAGAATTGACTCAAGTAGATGGACGCTTTACTGGACAGCAATATTGCTAGATACTGGAAGAGGTGCTGTTACCCAGTGTTCGTGCGTATCTGGTTCCAGCACCGGAACCATTTTACTTAATGGAAGATAACAGTCCCATTCATAGGAGTAACGTTGTGAGAGCGTGGTACGAAGATCACCCAGAGATTATTAATCTAATTCTGCCACCACGTTCTCCTGATTTGAATCCGATTGAAAACCTTTGGGCAATAATGATTAACGAATGGGAGCAACGCAATAAAAGAACATTTGAAGCACTTTTAGCTCACACGAGGAATAGTTGGGAGAGCTTACGCCGAACACCAAACATTCCTTACAATCTGGCCTCTTCTATGCGGCAACGATTGCAAGAAATTATTGATGCTAGAGGAAGCTATACGAAATACTGATGTTAAAGCCATGACGTAAATGTGTATCGAATATATATTTATGTTAATATAGAATTTTATTATATTTTTGTTTGACATCTATAAAAGTATATATTGTGACCATGAAAGAACTTTACTTATCCTTAGTTAGAATCTTTTCTTGCAATGTCTACGCTCGTGGAGATGATAATATATGCATTGTTGAAACAAACTATGAGAAGGTAATAGTTTCAGGAAAAAAATAAAAACTGGCAACATCGAGGTCATCACATGTTTATGGGAATTGTCATATGATATGCTACCAATAAACTCTTATATACTACTATATACAGTATACTATATTACGTAATAATTACGATGAACAAATCAAATACAAATTTCTCTGATTCGCGGCCCACCAGTCTTGCTTTAGACTAATGACTTTAATAAGATGGAATAGGTTTAACATAGTTCGTTTAATAGGTTACCACTTAAAACAATGGATAAACTAACAATTCCCAACAATTACTTAATATCAATAATTGCATTTGAGCAAATAATTTAGAACTGCGTCAAAATAACTTAGGTATCATGCCATGATTTGGGATATTTGCCGAATTAGTCGTTCTCTATAGTCTACAGCAGTGATGCACAAACCCTGGCCCGCGGGCCAAATGTGTCCCCCACGGGTCTTTTCAGTGGCCCCACGGGTCTATTCAATTCAATGAAAAAGTTAGAATATAAAAGTGACCCAATTTATGACTTAAATGAATGGAAAGTAAGTAGGCTAATACATTTAGTTATTTTCTTCGCTTGGCCCTCACATCAAAAAAGTTTGTGCACCACTGGTCTACAGTATATATTGAGACGGTATAATGTAATGCCCAGCTAATATTATGATGACTAAGATTGCTCCATAACCATCCCAACATCCCGAAACTTGCTCCATTCTACTTCTTAATCATTTGTATTTTAAACACTAAAATGTAGCAGAAGTGACGTAATAATGGACGTCATTGATTGTGTTAGAGCATTTATGTGCACCAATCCGAACACACCTCCGCTGCCATAAGGACCGCCCATTTTATACCTAACAGACTAGTGTGGGACGAGACAGAAGCGTGAGACTTCTTGCAAGCACTGTACATATTAAATTTATTGAAATTTTGGTATTCCCACCAATCTCTCACTGTTAGGTGGGGCAATGTACTATCCGAGTGTTTTGGCTCCTCTTCCGGGGTGAGACAAGGCTCCTTGCTCTCCCTATGCTGTTTAATGTGTATATTGACGGATTAATTGCTTCACTTAATGAGGCAACAGTGGGATGTTGTATAGATAACACAAGGATAAATAACTTAGTTTATGCCGATGTATGGTGTTAATAAGTCCCTCTGTTAAAGGTCTGGATCGGCTACTAAACGTCTGCGAAGTGTATGCGCAGAAACATAATATTCTTTTTAATGTTACAAAAACTAAGGTTATGCAATTTCATCCTAAAAGCTGTAATCAGCCAGCTGATATAAGGTTTAAAATGAATGGTGAAGTAATTGAGGAAGTACAAGAGTTTAAGTATTTGGGTCAAACTATTACCAGCTCCTTGAGTGATGACTCGGATATAAGAAAACAATCTCGAAGCCTGTGTGCTAAAGCGAATATGACCATAAGGAACTTTCGTTTCTGTACAAGTGAAGCTAAAGACATTCTTTCATACTTTCTGCAGTAATATATAAGGTCAGCAACTCTGGGTGAATTATAAAAAAGGTTCTGGCAGAACTCTAAATTTGCTGTACAACAGGTCTTTTAGACTCTTACATAAATTACCCCCGAGATGCTCAGCTTCGCAAATGTTTGCTACCCGCAATGTCCCGAGCTTCCCGGAGGTAACAAGACGTGCTCAACACAGTCTAATGCAAAGAATTAAAAAATCAACCAACCCGATCATCCAAGCTATCCATGAGTCCTGCCATTTATCCACTAACTATGGACTTCTTCGTACGAAAACGTCTGTCTGTAGCTCCACTTAACTTTGACAGTGCAGTATTATTTCTAATCAATTGATATATTTCTATCCTTAGTATATGAACTGTCAGTGTATTAATAATATTTGTCATATGGACTATGGTCTGCCAATAAACCTTTTCATTTTCATTTTCATTTTCATATATATTATTATATATATATATATATATATATATATATATATATATATATATATATATATATATATATTATATATATAGGGTGTCCCATAAGTCTGGAACCATACGATAAAATAAGTAATTCATGTTTTTCCGTTTATGCAAGTGCCCATGATGTCTTTGAGTAGGGAGGAAGAACGCATTCAGGTAATTCTGCCCGTAAGAAATTGGAGTCAGAGGGAGGTCGCTGAGGAATTTAACAGAATTGCATCCGGACCGTGCGCCGATAACACACAGCTGTGTCGGCAAACTTGTAGCAAAGTTCAGGGAAACGGGATCCATAGGAGTTAAACCACGCAGTGGACATCGAGGACATCCACCAACGATGACACAGCCGCAACCATCCTCGCTCATTTCACAAACAGTCCCCAAAAGTCTCTTCGGCGTTTTATTGTTGTTTTTATCATTTTGCCCTATGGTTCCAGACTTACGGGACACCCTGTATATATGCATCTCAGTGGTGTAGTGGTTAGCGTCGCTGACTACGAATCCATCGGCCCCGGACCGAGACCCGGTGACGGCAGCCGGCGCGCAGCAAAACCCAGCTGTTCATCCTTCCACACAACAAAAAATGTGGTTGGTAGGTAAATGGGTACCCTGGGTGGCCTAGTGGTTGAGACGCTGGGCTGCTGATGGTGCGGGGTTCGGATTCCACGTTAAACTGTAGGTCTAAAGTGGAGTGAAAAGCTTGACCTTCGTCAGAATGAACAATTCGGGCAGAAGCTAACCAAATGTTATATATATATATATATACACACACGATAAGTTGCAAAAATTCCAAAATTTTTAAGAACAATATAACTCAGACTTTATATGCGGAAGCAACAGAATCGCGAGGAATGGAAAGAGTCGTGATTGGTTGATATTGGCGAATCACTTGTAATTCTTGTAAAATCAACACTTGATGATGTCATTAGCCTCAATTCCATTATTATTTTTAACCTTTAAATTTTTGTACTATAAAAAGCATTTTATTTTAAACTCAAGTTCTATTTTAAACTGTAAATAAAATACTTTGGTAATTCTTTATTTTCTCTTTTATTCGAAATTATTACAAATAAAAAAAGCGAAGAGGCTGTGGAGTTATGGGGTATTGGGTTTTGAAGGGGCGTGGTCGTGGGATGTGGGGAATTGTGGTCGGGGGTAAGGTGGGACATGGGCGTTGTCTGAGCGGCTAAGGTACGTTGACGGCGCATAAGAGTGTTAGGCAGCCTCTAAACTTCATATTTATTTATCACTTCATAATTTATATATATATATATATATATATATATATATATATATATATATATATATATATATATATATATATATATATATATATATATATATATATATATATATATATATATATATATATATATATATATATATATATATATATGCAGCAGAAAAGCAAACATCATGCTCAAATTATGGAAGAGTCTAGTCCTAACAATAATTGAGGATTGCTCAGTACTCACAAGCCCATACAGAAAACGAAACATTGCGAACATTGAAGCTATACAAAGGACTTTTACATCTAGGATAGAGGAAACGGAAGGTGAAGACTAATGGTCTCGACTGCAATCCCTGGAACTCTACTCTCTCGAAAGAAGGCGCGAGCGGTACACAATAATATACATATGGAAAATACTTGAGGGCTCTGTCCCTAACCTTAGAAATGAAATAGAAACAAACTGGAATGAGAGAAGAGGCAGATTTTGTACGGTCCCAGATGCGGTGGGACTAGGGGCCATGAAAACGAGGATGGAAAATGCCCTCAGAATACGAGGCCCAAAACTTTTCAATGTCCTACCAAAAGAAGTGAGGAATCTCCAGCACACCGACCTGAATAACTTTAAGAACCAGCTGGACAGATTCCTGTGCAAAGTCCCTGACCATCCATGCGTGGCTGGCTACGAGGGCAGGAGGAGATCAGACAGCAATTCCCTCCTTCACCAAATCCCGCAAATGAGGCGGGATGCTGGAGAGGGGTCGACCTTAGTTCGGTCCTGAACCGTTGTTCGAACTCACCTAAAGTATGCACCTGAAGTAAATATATATATATATATATATATATATATATATATATATATATAATATATATATACACAGGGCGTCCCAAAAACATGTATACACACTTTAACAGCTGATAGCTCAATTGATGTTTCTTTCTTTCCAAGTTAAACCCATTAGAATTAATAATGGCAGTCAGACTAAGCTTTGAACAAAGGAAATTCATTCTAAAATGCTACTGGAAGTGTGAAAACGCAGTTGAAGTGCAAAGACAGTTTAGGAGGGAGTTTCAAACAGATCCACCAACGCGACTTACCATCACTCGAATTAGAGATAAGTTTGAAGCCGATGGAACTGTTCAGAATGTCCACAAGAAGCGTTCCGGAAGACCACGGACATCGACAAGCCCCACAAAGCAAGAAAGAGTACTGGAAACGTATCACCAAAGTCCAAGAAAATCTGTGCGGCAAGCGAGTCGTGAGGTAGGAATTTCAGAATCGTCTGTCCAACGCATTTTGAAGCGCTGTCAATGGAAAAGTTACATTCCAAGATTAGTCCATGCTATTAATGAAGATGATCCGGACCGAAGAGTGGAGTATTGCGAGTGGTACTTGGCACGATGTGGATGTGGATTGGACGAAGGGGTTTCGTAGAATACCCTCCGCGTTCACCAGACCTCACACCACTAGACTTTTTTTTATGGGATACTTAAAAGACAAAGTCTACGCTATAAAACCTGCAACAGTCGCTGAATTGAGAGCAGCCATTGAACGAGAATGCACACAAATACCAAACGAAATGTTTCGTGATGTTTGCGATTCCATTGCTTCGCGTTATCAGCAGTGCCTGGACCAGAACGGACGTCAGTTTGAAAACAGGCGTTGACAAAACAATTAAATAATGTCTGTAGATTCTATTACATTTGAAAATGAAATGTATTTTAATAAACACTGCCTTTATAATTATTTAAAGTGTGTATACATTTTTTGGGACGCCCTGTATATATATATATACAGCGTGTCCCATAAGTCCGGCATCATAGGAAAAATAATAAAAAAAGGCAAAACAAAAGCTTTTATTTACAGAACGTGCTGAATATGTCCACCATTTTTTTCAATACACAAATTCAGACGTGATACCCAGTCAGCAAGCACACGGTGAATGATGTTAGGAGTAATGGTGTTACATGCCCCAATAATGCGCTGTCGCAAGTGTTCAACACTCCTAATTTTCTCTGCGTATACCAGCGCTTCCAAGTGGCCCAGAGATAAAATCTATGAGTAGAATTATCTGGATTCGTTCTTCCTTGCTCACAGACATTATGGCCTGTAGAAAGAGAAAAATATGAATTATGGTTTGTAGAAATAGAAAAATATGAATTTCTCCTATGATGCCGGACTTATGGGACACCATATATATATATATATATATATATAACAAAACTTTGAATTATTTTCAATATAAACATAGTTTAGTTTTCACTATTTTTCTTTTGGTGATTAAAAAGGCATTAAGGGATTAAAAGCACTAATGGGACCTTTGGGAGATCAAAGGGATTAAAAAGTTAATTTTTAGTGCCACCAATCACCCCCTTCCCTCAGTGCCAGTGCCAGTTTACAACACACGTCCAAGGACGATAAATGATCTGAAGGACAACATACATACAGAACATACATGTGTAACAAAAAGTGCATGGCGCGCAGTTCGAATACCTAGCTGTAATAACAGAAAAATTAATACATATCTCGGATCCTTATGGGCTGGACTTTTGAAGCACCATATATACTGTATAACACACACTGCGTTCGCACTTATTAACCAGATTACATTTTCTCCAATATTTTCAAAAGTTTTCCCCGATTTCAATGAAATTTGTAGCAAGTAATCATTATATATAGCTGCATTGGTGGTATTCATTTCGATAAAATATTTTGATAATTAATACTTATCTCATTTTATTGAAAAATATGTAAATATTGTGTTCCGAATTATTAAGTAAGTATTCTATTTACGGATCTAAATGGTGAAAATGGATAAGAAGAAGGGTTTAACATTAACTGAGAAAAGAAAAATAGTCAAGTTACTCGCTGAAAATATAAAATCTATTGAAATTACGAAGCAGTTTGGCAGAGCTTATCGAACTGTAAACAAGTTTGTAGCGGAGGGTACCAAATTGAGGCAGCGAAGTGATAAAGGAGCTATAAGAAAAGTGACAAGGCGGCGGCAGATATCTGTAATCAAGCGCAAATTGCAAAGCATCCATTGTCCTCAAGTAAAAAGGTTTTTGAGCAGGCTGGCATACATAATGTACCAAGAACATCTCGATGTGGAATCCTCCAAACAATTGGCAAGACGTGTAAACCTACGATTCAGTCACATTAACACCCAGGTACAAGAAGCAGCGTGTTGAATGGGCGCGTCAGTACGTTAAAACAGATTTAATACTGTATTGTTCACCGATGAATGAAAAGCAACCCTTGAGGGACTTGATGTTTGGTCAAGAAGATGGATTGCTGAGAGCCAATATTCTTTGACAAGGTGCGAGTGTTATTATTTACACGATAGAAGGTACGTTTAGCCTTATTAAGACAAGATTCCATGAACGCAGATGGGTAACACAGCTCACTTCCAACAATACCGTTGATATTTTCCAATTCGGCATCGATGTATTCCGGACTGGCGATCCTAAGAGCGCGGAAACATTGAGGAAAATATGACCTTCTTAATAGGGGTGTCATGTCCAGAGTGAAAGTGTACGTAGGACAAATTGTTTTTTTTTTTTCCGATAGATACTAAACTTAAAACCTGGGCTATCCCTGTGTACACGGACATCCAAAAACGGGATTGAGTTATCTTGTTCCACTTCTAAAGTAAACTTAATGGAGGGGACTTGATCATTTAACTGAAGGAGGAAGTCATCCAGGTCACGATTCATGGGCCAGATACACAAAATATCGTCGACGTACCGCAACATGGGATGCCAACCCCCAGGATTCTCGGAATGTAAGTAATTTCAAAAAACTCCATCCGGGCCTGGGCACATGAATAAGCACTGTTACCATGGCCGGATTAACCATTAGTAGGGTTGGCAGATTTTTTGGCGGACAAACCGGGACAATAAAAATCTCAGCTGATCATGAACACAATTTTGGGTTCATAATATATATATATATATATATATATATATAATATATATATATATATAATGAAAAAATATACATTGTAGTTGTAATAAAAATACAGTTCGTGATTGTAAAATAGAAGCATTTTGTTTAGGCAGTGAATATTTATCATATATATTTACTGAATGAGCCTTTGATAATTACGTCGACTGTTTGGGCAATGCGTTTTTTTTTAGTTGACTAAATGGTAAGCATCGTTTTCTGCTTTGTTTCAAAACGAGTTGATCATTAGGCAGTTCATCAAATGTATAAATATATTACCTTGCTTATACATGCAAAAACTTCACTTTTTCATTACCTTATTATCATACCTTGCTTATATTTAAAAATACAATCGTGTAACTTTGCTCGACATCGTAAAATCCGTCTCAACAATATTCTTTTTTTACGTGATTTTTTTTTGTGAAAACAGGGACATTCGATGATCTCGAAAGGTCTTTTCGGGACGCCGGAACAAGAGGCTGAAAATCGGGACAATCCCGGAAAACCGGGACATCTGGCAACCCTAACCATTAGGGTAAGTTTAGGTCCTAATTTTTATATCGCAAACCCTAAATTTTTGTCATAAGGTTGGTTAAGTAGTATCCTATATGACAGCATAATTATATTTTAGAAGTGGGAATAAGAGCGTTTTTTTGTTTAGTTAAGAGGCTTTTTTATATGTCATTATATCTGATGGTGGATATTGTCGATATATATATATATATATATATATTATATAATGAAAATTATTTCACGAAGGTAACACGTGAAAAATATTTATGATGAATAAAACCACGAAGGAAAGGAAACACAAAATGGTGCTCACGCTTTCGTCTAATGACATCCTCAGGAACACTGAGGATGTCATTAACGAAAGCGCTTGAGCACCATTTTGTGTTTCCTTCCTTCGTGGTTTTATTCATCTATATATATATATATATATATATATATATATACATATATATATATATACAGCGTGTCCCAAAGAAAGTATACCCACTTTGTTCGATAATACCAGCTATGAGGATAATAAATATATTACTTTTTATATGTTTTTTTAATAAAGAATTTTCTCGTGAATCTAAATATGTCATTATTTTTATTAAAAATTGAAGAACAAAAAAGTTACAGATGTTTAAATTATAATTATTATTTTCGAGACTTCATGTGCGATATTTTAATATTTTAACCGACTGTTTTGAGATACTTATGTTTAGTGTTGATATTGAAGCATAAATGTTGTAATTATTAGTTAATTCAAAAAATTTACAAATTCCATGGTTAAATGACACTTTATCTAAGATGTTCGACGTCTTCCAGAACTTTGTTTTTGTAAGTTTTGCACAGTGCCGTCGGTTTCAAACTTATCTCGTATACGTGCAAAAATATTAGAAAATATCGCACATGAAGTCTCGAAAATAATAATTATAATTTAAACATCTGTAACTTTTTTGTTTTTCAATTTTTACTAAAGGTAATTACATATTTAGATTCAGGAGAAATTTTTTTATTAAAAAACATATAAAAAGTAATATATTTATTATCCTCATAGCTGGTATTATCGAACAAGTGGGTATACATTTCTTTGAGACACGCTGTATATATATATATATATATATTATATATATATATATATATATATATATATATATATATATATGACCTGTGTATCTATGTACTTAAGAGAACAATATCTAAATACATTGACAGTAATTCAACCATTTATAGCTGTTTCTTTGATATAAGTAAGGCATATGATACTATATAGGGTGAACCACAATATTTTATTTGAAAAACTAGAAGACAGGAAGGTTCCATGTACATATTAAATTTATTGAAATTTTGGTATTCCCACCATCTTTCACTGTTAGGTGGGGCAATGTACTATCCGAGTGTTTTGGCTCCTCTTGCGGGTGAGACAAGGTTTCTTGCTCTCCCCTATGCTGTTTAATGTGTATATTGACGGATTAATTACTTTCACTTAATGAGGCAACAGTAGGATGTTTATAGATAACACAAGATAAATAACTTAAAGTTTATGCCGATGATATGGTGTTAATAAGTCCCTCTGTTAAAGGTCCTGGATCGCTACTAAATGTCTGCGAAGTGTATTCGCAGAAACATGATATTCTTTTTTAATGTTACAAAAACTAAGGTTATGCAATTTCATCCTAAAAGCTGTAATCAGCCAGCTGATATAAGGTTTAAAATGAATGGTGAACTAATTGAGAAGTACAAGAGTTTAAGTATTTGGGTCAAACTATTACCAGCTCCTTGAGTGAAGACTCGATATAGAAAACAATCTCGAAGCCTGTGTGCTAAAGCGAATATGACCATAAGGAACTTTCGTTTCTGTACAAGTGAAGCTAAAGACACTCTTTCATACTTTCTGCAGTAATATATACGTCAGCAACTCTGGGTGAATATAAAAAAGGTTCTGGCAGAACTCTAAATTTGCTGTACAACAGGTCTTTTAGACTCTTACATAAATTACCCCGAGATGCTCAGCTTCGCAAATGTTTGCTACCCGCAATGTCCCGAGCTTCCCGGAGGTAACAAGACGTGCTCAACACAGTCTAATGCAAAGAATTAAAAATCAACAACCCGATCATCCAAGCTATCCATGAGTCCTGCCATTTATCCACTAAGCTATGGACTTCTTCGTACGAAAACGTCTGTCTGTAGCTCCACTTAACTTTGACAGTGCAGTATTATTTCTAATCAATTGTATATATTTCTATCCTTAGTATATGAACTGTCAGTGTATTAATAATATTTGTCATATGGACTATGGTCTGCCAATAAACCTTTTCATTTTTATATATATATATATATATATATATATATATATATATAGGGTGTCCCATAAGTCTGGAACCATACGATAAAATAAGTAATTCATGTTTTTCCGTTTTGCAAGTGCCCATGATGTCTTTGAGTAGGGAGGAAGAACGCATCCAGGTAATTCTGCCCGTAAGAATTGGAGTCAGAGGGAGGTCGCTGAGGAATTTAACAGAATTGCATCCGGACCGTGCGCCGATAACACCAGCTGTGTCGGCAAACTTGTAGCAAAGTTCAGGGAAACGGGATCCATAGGAGTTAAACCACGCAGTGGACCTCCGAGGACATCCACCAACGATGACACAGCCGCAACCATCCTCGCTCTTTCACAAACAGTCCCCAAAGTCTCTTCGGCGTTTTTATTGTTGTTTTTATCATTTTGCCCTATGGTTCCAGACTTACGGGACACCCTGTATATATGCATCTCAGTGGTGTAGTGGTTAGCGTCGCTGACTACGAATCCTCGGCCCCGGACCGAGACCCGGTGACGGCAGCCGGCGCGCAGCAAAACCCAGCTGTTCATCCTTCCACACAACAAAAAAATGTGGTTGGTAGATAAATGGGTACCCTGGGTGGCCTAGTGGTTGAGACGCTGGGCTGCTGATGGTGCGTGGTTCGGATTCCACGTTAAACTGTAGGTCTAAAGTGGAGTGAAAAGCTTGACCTTCGTCAGAATGAACAATTCGGGCAGAAGCTAACCAAATGTTATATATATATATACACACACACGATAAGTTGCATAAATTCCAAAATTTTTAAGAACAATATAACTCAGACTTTATATGCGGAAACAACAGAATCGCGAGGAATGGAAAGAGTCGTGATTGGTTGATATTGGCGAATCACTTGTAATTCTTGTAAAATCAACACTTGATGATGTCATTAGCCTCAATTCCATTATTATTTTTAACCTTTAAATTTTTGTACTTTAAAAAGCATTTTATTTTAAACTCAAGTTCTATTTTAAACTGTAAATAAAATACTTTGGTAATTCTTTATTTTCTCTTTTATTCGAAATTATTACAAATAAAAAAAGCGAAGAGGCTGTGGAGTTATGGGGTATTGGGTTTTGAAGGGGCGTGGTCGTGGGATGTGGGGAATTGTGGTCGGGGGTAAGGTGGGACATGGGCTTTGTCTGAGCGGCTAAGGTACGTTGACGGCGCATAAGAGTGTTAGGCAGCCTCTAAACTTCATATTTATTTATCACTTCATAATATATATATATATATATGTAGCGTATCGACAAGAAATAGACCAACAAATCGACAAACATACTTTCTTTCCACGCTACCATAAAACAGTTTGGAACACACGTGGGCAAGAGTCAAACAATGGAGCGTCTATTTCTCCCCAATGGGAGCGAACAAAAACCGTTAACAACTAAAAGACGCGTGGACAAAGCGTCTTAAGAATGAAGTCTACGTCACAGGCCTACGGTATAAAAGGAGCTTCCACTTTATACTCACTCTCACTCACCCGTACGCTCACCATCGAACGTCCACCAACCGCTTTCCGGCCCCTGGCCGGGGGCCACGGCCGCTACTTTCTTCAGGGCCTACAATTTGTCTTCACGTAAGATCTACAGACCACCTGCAGAAGCAATCTTTCGAGGCCCAACCGGAATCACTTCGGGCCTGCGGTTTGCCGGGTCGGCCTTCAAGTTTCTCCACGTTCCTCGAGATATCTTCCGCACCACAGGCCTACGCCTGCAATATCACAAGGCCAGCCTGCACCTCGAGAAGTAACATCACCTCAGGCCTCCACGAAGCCTACATCCATCATCTCAAGAGGCTTAACGGACAACGACAACCAGAATCTGCGTAATAGGTTCGTCTTCAACCGCCTTCAACAAAGTTTACGTCACCATAAGCTAAGTACCCCCTTTTCTAAGTACTCTTGAAGCCTACATTAGCCTACCACCGAACGGTAGGCTATACTCCCAAATTGTGTATTTACGCGTTCCAACTGACTCTCGTGAAAGAACGCAGTAGGCCTATCATCCAATTCAAGTGTCATTTCAATACCGTTATTCCGCGTATCATCCGTCATTATGTTCAAGTCATTTAGTGTTAAAAATGTTCTCTTGACGTAATCATTTAACATCACATAATGATCTTCTATATAAATGATATTTGTGTGTCAAGCATTTCAATCCATTATTATTAGGCCACATCAATTATTCTATGTGCATCCATGCAATCATTTAGCCTACTTAATCAGTGTCAAGTATTCCATTCAATGTACCAAACGCACGTGCATTCTTTATATCAGTTACTAGGCCTATTCAATGTTACATGTCGCATGCCATTTACATACCATCGATGAGTATTACATTATTTATTACGTGTCAATTAAGCTATTAACATTTCATCTTATTAGCTAAGCCTATGCCATAAGCATAACGTAAAACTACCAATTAATTACTGTCAATTCTTTGTTATATCACAGTGAATAAAATAACGGATTTATTTTCATAATAAACTACAAAAGTAAGGTGTCTTTCATAACCTTAATATTAATTTGCTTGAGCGTAAATCAAGCTGGTGACCCTCGCTGCCATTTCGGTCACTTCCAATAGTATGGTGGATCTAATCAAATAACCATTCATTCCAATCGGTGATACTGTATTACATATAAATTATTAACCCAGCCTATCATTATAAAGCAATCAGTCATTGCCTAATCAATCGTTGCATACAATTAAATCATTATCACCTTAAACGGCTAAAACTAGCTCCACTATAAATTGGTGTAACCCCGGAGTGACTCGATCTTATTTTACGTTATTTATTCACAGCGATCCTTGTGTTAGCTATTATTGACCATTTCATTTTTTTGCAGCCACATTAAATAATTTCTATGTAAATACGGTATTCATAAATTCAATGTGATTTTCTGCAGCCATATCAAATTTCTATGTACGTACGGTTTCATAAATTCAGTGAAATTATCTAGGCCTACTTGCAAACAGTGATATTCGTTCCGCGCGGTACTTTAATGCCTTACTGTCTCGCGGTCATGTGCCGTCGCACAATCACCGCAACTTTCAAATTCCCGAGTGCGTCCCCCTGAGTCGAGTCTCACTGCCTCCTGACGGCAGGGGCGCGGCGACCCCTTGGAGAAGCCACCACTGGCATTGGGTCCTGCTCCGCGTCAAACGGATCGTGGAGGGACTCACGAAATCACCACCTAACGCCTCAGGACAACACTCACCCCCCACCCCCCCAGCGCTGCAGTCAGTCCCAAATTCGTTTCAAACGGCGCATTCTTTCGTCACCACCTCGTCCAAAATATTCAACGGTCCCGTCTCGGCCGTTGTACGGTAAATCATTTGGCGATAAATCTGGTGACGCGCCTCATTGATCAGCGAATTTTTTCCGTAAGCACGACGGGTTTTCCCTTCCCCATTCCCTACGGGAAGGCCTAAAAAGAAAGCATTCTTCAATCAACGAGCAGAGCGCACACATGCATCCACGCAAAACAAACACTTCAGGCACAGGGTTGGCGATCCCCTGCCTTCATCAACTGTCTCTTTGCATCATTCCGTGGATTACTTCCTGCTGCTCGTGGACTCGAACGACGTTTCTTTTTCTCCCTTCGGCAGGAGCGACCTCGACGACAACATCCACACGACGAGTTACGGGCACAGCATTCGAACTCAGACAGTCCCCGGCCCCTCTCGTTTCCTTCGTCCACTCTTCATTGCTCCACATTCCTGCCGAAGTCCAACCCCTGCGGCAGGAGCGACCTCAACGAGAACAACCACGCGACGAGTTACGGGCACAGCATTCGACCACCAACACAGTCCCCCCGCCCCTCTCGTTTCCTCCGTTCGCTCCTCACTGTCCCCCATTCCTGCCGTACCCCAACCCCACCCCCCTGCGGAACCCCCACCCCATACACCAGCGTTTCCTCTTCCGAGCATCTGACGACCCTTCATTCCTTCCTGCGTCAGGAATTCCACGACATACCAGGCCAAGCGTCAAATCTCGGAGTGGCCTCATCAGGTCTCCCAACAGAATGGTATTTCTTCTCAGTATCGTTCCTTCGTCTCTGAGAGGGAACTACTTGTAGCGTATCGACAAGAAATAGACCAACAAATCGACAGACATACTTTCTTTCCACGCTACCATAAAACAGTTTGGAACACACGTGGGCAAGAGTCAAACAATGGAGCGTCTATTTTTCCCCAATGGGAGCGAACAAAACCGTTAACCTAAAAGACGCGTGGACAAAGCGTCTTAAGAATGAAGTCTACGTCACAGGCCTACGGTATAAAAGGAGCTTCCACTTTATACTCACTCTCACTCACCCGTACGCTCACCATCGAACGTCCACCAACCGCTTTCCGGCCCCCTGGCCGGGGGCCACGGCCGCTACTTTCTTCAGGGCCTACAATTTGTCTTCACGTAAGATCTACAGACCACCTGCAGAAGCAATCTTTCGAGGCCCAACCGGAATCACTTCGGGCCTGCGGTTTGCCGGGTCGGCCTTCAAGTTTCTCCACGTTCCTCGAGATATCTTCCGCACCACAGGCCTACGCCTGCAATATCACAAGGCCAGCCTGCACCTCGAGAAGTAACATCACCTCAGGCCTCCACGAAGCCTACATCCATCATCTCAAGAGGCTTAACGGACAACGACAACTCGAATCTGCGTAATAGGTTTGTCTTCAACCGCCTTCAACAAAGTTTACGTCACCATACTAAGTACCCCCTTTCTAAGTACTCTTGAAGCCTACATTAGCCTACCACCGAACGGTAGGCTATACTCCCAAATTGTGTATTTACGCGTTCCAACTGACTCTCGTGAAAGAACGCAGTAGGCCTATCATCCAATTCAAGTGTCATTTCAATACCGTTATTCCGCGTATCATCCGTCATTATGTTCAAGTCATATTTACGTGTTAAAAATGTTCTTGACGTAATCATTTAACATCACATAATCTTCTATATAAATGATATTTGTGTATTTGTCAAGCATTTCAATCCATTATTATTAGGCCACATCAATTATTCTATGTGCATCCATGCAATCATTTAGCCTACTTAATCAGTGTCAAGTATTCCATTCAATGTACCAAACGCACGTGCATTCTTTATATCAGTTACTAGGCCTATTCAATGTTACATGTCGCATGCCATTTACATACCATCGATGAGTATTACATTATTTATTACGTGTCAATTAAGCTATTAACATTTCATCTTATTAGCTAAGCCTATGCCATAAGCATAACGTAAAACTACCAATTAATTACTGTCAATTCTTTGTTATATCACAGTGAATAAAATAACGGATTTATTTTCATAATAAACTACAAAAGTAAGGTGTCTTTCATAACCTTAATATTAATTTGCTTGAGCGTAAATCAAGCTGGTGACCCTCGCTGCCATTTCGGTCACTTCCAATAGTATGGTGGATCTAATCAAATAACCATTCATTCCAATCGGTGATACTGTATTACAATATAAATTATTAACCCAGCCTATCATTATAAAGCAATCAGTCATTGCCTAAATCAATCGTTGCATACAATTAAATCATTATCACCTTAAACGGCTAAAACTAGCTCCACTATATATATATATATATATATATATATATATATATATATATATATATATATGCAGCAGAAAAGCAAACATCATGCTCAAATTATGGAAGAGTCTAGTCCTAACAATAATTGAGGATTGCTCAGTACTCACAAGCCCATACAGAAAACGAAACATTGCGAACATTGAAGCTATACAAAGGACATTTACATCTAGGATAGAGGAAACGGAAGGTGAAGACTAATGGTCTCGACTACAATCCCTGGAACTCTACTCTCTCGAAAGAAGGCGCGAGCGGTTCACAATAATATACATATGGAAAATACTTGAGGGCTCTGTCCCTAACCTTAGAAATGAAATAGAAACAAACTGGAATGAGAGAAGAGGCAGATTTTGTACGGTCCCAGATGCGGTGGGACTAGGGGCCATGAAAACGAGGATGGAAAATGCCCTCAGAATACGAGGCCCAAAACTTTTCAATGTCCTACCAAAAGAAGTGAGGAATCTCCAGCACACCGACCTGAATAACTTTAAGAACCAGCTGGACAGATTCCTGTGCAAAGTCCCTGACCAGCCATGCGTGGCTGGCTACGAGGGCAGGAGGAGATCAGACAGCAATTCCCTCCTTCACCAAATCCCAAATGAGGCGGGATGCTGGAGAGGGGTCGACCTTAGTTCGGTCCTGAACCGTTGTTCGAACTCACCTAAAGTATGCACCTGAAGTAAATATATATATATATATATATACACAAACTCAGAATGGTTCCCTGAGAACATTATATGTTAAACACAGACCGTGCATGGAACAAGGAACTCTTCTGGGATAATTAAATCCACTATAGTCCGGATAAGTAATGGTAAATGACAAATACCATAGTTTTTTCTTTTTCATGATTTTAGCCCGACGTGGGCAACGGGTCTCTCGCAAAGAGATCCCATAAATATAGCTTCCCTCACCAGCTATCTGCAAAGCAGACAGGATCCAGCTTTGGGACATGGATCTAGGGTTTAAAGCAAGCCTAGATCCCGGTCCCGGTTGAGGTTTAAGTTTTGTTTTTTTTTGCTAAAAATACAATAGTTACCCCCTTTTTCTATGATTTATTCAACACGACGTGAATGCAACGAGTCTTTTACTTATATAGAGGTTCTGAATGTAGGGATCTAGGCTTGCTTTAAACCCTAGATCCATGTCCCAAAGCTGGATCCTGTCTGCTTTGCAGATAGCTCGTGAGGGAAGCTATATTTATGGGATCTCTTTGCGAGAGACCCGTTGCCCACGTCGGGCTAAAATCATGAAAAAGAAAAAACTATGGTATTTGTCATTTACCATTACTTATCCGGACTATAGTGGATTTAATTATCCAGAAGAGTTCCTTGTTCCATGCACGGTCTGGTTTAACATATATATATATATATATATATATATATATATATATATATACAGGGCGTCCCAAAAAACATGTATACACACTTTAACAGCTGATAGCTCAATTGATGTTTCTTTCTTTCCAAGTTAAACCCATTAGAATTAATAATGGCAGTCAGACTAAGCTTTGAACAAAGGAAATTCATTCTAAAATGCTACTGGAAGTGTGAAAACGCAGTTGAAGTGCAAAGACAGTTTAGGAGGGAGTTTCAAGCAGATCCACCAACCGCGACTTACCATCACTCGAATTAGAGATAAGTTTGAAGCCGATGGAACTGTTCAGAATGTCCACAAGAAGCGTTCCGGAAGACCACGGACATCGACAAGCCCCACAAAGCAAGAAAGAGTACTGGAAACGTATCACCAAAGTCCAAGAAAATCTGTGCGGCAAGCGAGTCGTGAGGTAGGAATTTCAGAATCGTCTGTCCAACGCATTTTGAAGCGCTGTCAATGGAAAAGTTACATTCCAAGATTAGTCCATGCTATTAATGAAGATGATCCGGACCGAAGAGTGGAGTATTGCGAGTGGTACTTGGCACGATGTGGATTGGACGAAGGGGTTTCGTAGAATACCCTCCGCGTTCACCAGACCTCACACCACTAGATTTTTTTATGGGGATACTTAAAAGAGAAAGTCTACGCTAAAACCTGCAACAGTCGCTGAATTGAGAGCAGCCATTGAACGAGAATGCACACAATACCAAACGAAATGTTTCGTGATGTTTGCGATTCCATTGCTTCGCGTTATCAGCAGTGCCTGGACCAGAACGGACGTCAGTTTGAAAACAGGCGTTGACAAAACAATTAAATAATGTCTGTAGATTCTATTACATTTTGAAAATGAAATGTATTTTAATAAACACTGCCTTTATAATTATTTAAAGTGTGTATACATTTTTTTGGGACGCCCTGTATATATATATATACAGCGTGTCCCATAAGTCCGGCATCATAGGAAAAATAATAAAAAAAGGCAAAACAAAAGCTTTTATTTAGAGAACGTGCTGAATATGTCCCCATTTTTTTCAATACACAAATTCAGACGTGATACCCAGTCAGCAAGCACACGGTGAATGATGTTAGGAGTAATGGTGTTACATGCCCCAATAATGCGCTGTCGCAAGTGTTCAACACTCCTAATTTTCTCTGCGTATACCAGCGCTTCCAAGTGGCCCCAGAGATAAAAATCTATGAGTAGAATTATCTGGATTCGTTCTTCCTTGCTCACAGACATTATGGCCTGTAGAAAGAGAAAAATATGAATTATGTTTGTAGAAATAGAAAAATATGAATTTCTCCTATGATGCCGGACTTATGGGACACCATATATATATATATATATAATATATATAATATATATTATATATATATATATAACAAAAACTTTGAATTATTTTCAATATAAACATAGTTTAGTTTTCACTATTTTTCTTTTGGTGATTAAAAAGGCATTAAGGGATTAAAAGCACTAATGGGACCTTTGGGAGATCAAAGGGATTAAAAAGTTAATTTTTAGTGCCACCAATCACCCCCTTCCCTCAGTGCCAGTTTACAACACACGTCCAAGGACGATAAATGATCTGAAGGACAACATACATACAGAACATACATGTGTAACAAAAAGTGCATGGCGCGCAGTTCGAATACCTAGCTGTAATAACAGAAAAATTAATACATATCTCGGATCCTTATGGGCTGGACTTTTGAAGCACCATATATACTGTATACACACACACTGCGTTCGCACTTATTAACCAGATTACATTTTCTCCAATATTTTCAAAAGTTTTTCCCCGATTTCAATGAAATTTGTAGCAAGTAATCATTATATATAGCTGCATTGGTGGTATTCATTTCGATAAAATATTTTGATAATTAAAATAATTATCTCATTTATTGAAAAATATGTAAAATATTGTGTTCCGAATTATTAAGTAAGTATTCTATTTACGGATCTAAATGGTGAAAATGGATAAGAAGAAGGGTTTAACATTAATTGAGAAAAGAAAAATAGTCAAGTTACTCGCTGAAAATATAAAATCTATTGAAATTACGAAGCAGTTTGGCAGAGCTTATCGAACTGTAAACAAGTTTGTAGCGGAGGTACCAAATTGAGGCAGCGAAGTGATAAAGGAGCTATAAGAAAAGTGACAAGCGGCAGATATCTGTAATCAAGCGCAAATTGCAAGCATCCATTGTCCTCAAGTAAAAAGGTTTTTTGAGCAGGCTGGCATACATAATGTACCAAGAACATCTCGATGTGGAATCCTCCAAACAATTGGCAAGACGTGTAAACCTACGATTCAGTCACCATTAACACCCAGGTACAAAGAAGCAGCGTGTTGAATGGGCGCGTCAGTACGTGAAAACAGATTTTAATACTGTATTGTTCACCGATGAATGAAAAGCAACCCTTGAGGGACTTGATGTTTGGTCAAGAAGATGGATTGCTGAGAGCCAATATTCTTTGACAAGGTGCGAGTGTTATTATTTACACGATAGAAGGTTCGTTTAGCCTTATTAAGACAAGATTCCATGAACGCAGATGGGTAACACAGCTCACTTCCAACAATACCGTTGATATTTTCCAATTCGGCATCGATGTATTCCGGACTGGCGATCCTAAGAGCGCGGAGAAACATTGAGGAAAATATGACCTTCTTAATAGGGGTGTCATGTCCAGAGTGAAAGTGTACGTAGGACAAATTGTTTTTTTTCTTCCGATAGATACTAAACTTAAAACCTGGGCTATCCCTGTGTACACGGACATCCAAAAACGGGATTGAGTTGTCTTGTTCCACTTCTAAAGTAAACTTAATGGAAGGGACTTGATCATTTAACTGAAGGAGGAAGTCATCCAGGTCACGATTCATGGGCCAGATACACAAAATATCGTCGACGTACCGCAACCATGGGATGCCAACCCCAGGATTCTCGGAATGTAAGTAATTTCAAAAACTCCATCCGGGCCTGGGCACATGAATAAGCACTGTTACCATGGCCGGATTAACCATTAGTAGGGTTGGCAGATTTTTGGCGGACAAACCGGGACAATAAAAATCTCAGCTGATCATGAACACAAATTTTGGGTTCATAATATATATATATATATATATATATAATGAAAAAATATACATTGTAGTTGTAATAAAAATACAGTTCGTGATTGTAAAATAGAAGCATTTGTTTAGGCAGTGAATATTTATCATATATATTTACTGAATGAGCCTTTGATAATTACGTCGACTGTTTGGGCAATGCGTTTTTTTAGTTGACTAAATGGTAAGCATCGTTTTCTGCTTTGTTTCAAAACGAGTTGATCATTGAGGCAGTTCATCAAATGTATAAATATATTACCTTGCTTATACATGCAAAAACTTCACTTTTTTCATTACCTAATTATCATACCTTGCTTACATTTAAAAATAAGCAATCGTGTAACTTTGCTCGACATCGTAAAATCCGTCTCAACAATATTCTTTTTGTACGTGATTTTTTTTTTGTGAAACAGGGACATTCGATGATCTCGAAAGGTCTTTTCGGGACGCCGGAACAAGAGGCTGAAAATCGGGACAATCCCGGAAAACCGGGACATCTGGCAACCCTAACCATTAGGGTAAGTTTAGGTCCTAATTTTTATATCGCAAACCCTAAATTTTTGTCATAAGGTTGGTTAAGTAGTATCCTATATGACAGCATAATTATATTTTAGAAGTGGGAAATAAGAGCGTTTTTTGTTTTAGTTAAGAGGCTTTTTTATATGTCATTATATCTGATGGTGGATTATTGTCGATATATATATATATATATATATATTATATATATATATATATATACACAAACTCAGAATGGTTCCCTGAGAACATTATATGTTAAACACAGACCGTGCATGGAACAAGGAACTCTTCTGGGAAAATTAAATCCACTATAGTCCGAATAAGTAATGGTAAATGACAAATACCATAGTTTTTTTTCCTTTTTCATGATTTAGCCCACGTCGGGCTAAAATCATGAAAAGGAAAAAACTATGGTATTTGTCATTTACCATTACTTATTCGGACTATAGTGGATTTAATTTTCCCAGAAGAGTTCCTTGTTCCATGCACGGTCTGTGTTTAACATATATATATATAATATATGAAAATTATTTCACGAAGGTAACACGTGAAAAATATTTATGATGAATAAAACCACGAAGGAAAGGAAACACAAAATGGTGCTCAAGCGCTTTCGTCTAATGACATCCTCAGGAACACTGAGGATGTCATTAGACGAAAGCGCTTGAGCACCATTTTGTGTTTCCTTTCCTTCGTGGTTTTATTCATCATATATAATATATATATATATATTATATATATTATACATATATATATATATATACAGCGTGTCCCAAAGAAATGTATACCCACTTTGTTCGATAATACCAGCTATGAGGATAATAAATATATTACTTTTATATGTTTTTTAATAAAGAATTTTCTCGTGAATCTAAATATGTCATTATTTTTATTAAAAATTGAAGAACAAAAAGTTACAGATGTTTAATATTTAATTATTTCGAGACTTCATGTGCGATATTTTCTAATATTTTAACCGACTGTTTTGAGATACTTATGTTTAGTGTTGATATTGAAGCATAAATGTTGTAATTATTAGTTAATTCAAAAAATTTACAAATTCCATGGTTAAATGACACTTTATCTAAGATGTTCGACGTCTTCCAGAACTTTGTTTTTGTAAGTTTTGCACAGTGCCGTCGGTTTCAAACTTATCTCGTATACGTGCAAAAATATTAGAAAATATCGCACATGAAGTCTCGAAAATAATAATTATAATTTAAACATCTGTAACTTTTTTGTTTTTCAATTTTTTACTAAACTAATTACATATTTAGATTCAGGAGAAAATTCTTTATTAAAAAAACATAAAAAGTAATATATTTATTATCCTCATAGCTGGTATTATCGAACAAAGTGGGTATACATTTCTTTGAGACACGCTGTATATATATATATATATATATATATATATATATATGATATATATATATATGACCTGTGTATCTATGTACTTAAAGAAACAATATCTAAATACATTGACAGTAATTCAAACCATTTATAGCTGTTTCTTTGATATAAGTAAGGCATATGATACTATGATAGGGTGAACCACAATATTTTATTTGAAAAACTAGAAGACAGGAAGGTTCCCATGTACATATTAAATTTATTGAAATTTTGGTATTCCCACCAATCTTTCACTGTTAGGTGGGGCAATGTACTATCCGAGTGTTTTGGCTCCTCTTGCGGGGTGAGACAAGGTTTCTTGCTCTCCCCTATGCTGTTTAATGTGTATATTGACGGATTAATTACTTCACTTAATGAGGCAACAGTAGGATGTTGTATAGATAACACAAGGATAAATAACTTAGAGTTTATGCCGATGATATGGTGTTAATAAGTCCCTCTGTTAAAGGTCTGGATCGGCTACTAAATGTCTGCGAAGTGTATTCGCAGAAACATGATATTCTTTTTAATGTTACAAAAACTAAGGTTATGCAATTTCATCCTAAAGCTGTAATCAGCCAGCTGATATAAGGTTTAAAATGAATGGTGAACTAATTGAGGAAGTACAAGAGTTTAAGTATTTGGGTCAAACTATTACCAGCTCCTTGAGTGATGACTCGGATATAAGAAAACAATCTCGAAGCCTGTGTGCTAAAGCGAATATGACCATAAGGAACTTTCGTTTCTGTACAAGTGAAGCTAAAGACACTCTTTCATACTTTCTGCAGTAATATATACGGTCAGCAACTCTGGGTGAATTATAAAAAAGGTTCTGGCAGAACTCTAAATTTGCTGTACAACAGGTCTTTTAGACTCTTACATAAATTACCCCCGAGATGCTCAGCTTCGCAAATGTTTGCTACCCGCAATGTCCCGAGCTTCCCGGAGGTAACAAGACGTGCTCAACACAGTCTAATGCAAAGAATTAAAAAATCAACCAACCCGATCATCCAAGCTATCCATGAGTCCTGCCATTTATCCACTAAGCTATGGACTTCTTCGTACGAAAACGTCTGTCTGTAGCTCCACTTAACTTTGACAGTGCAGTATTATTTCTAATCAATTGTATATATTCTATCCTTAGTATATGAACTGTCAGTGTATTAATAATATTTGTCATATGGACTATGGTCTGCCAATAAACCTTTTCATTTTCATATATATATATATATATATATATATATATATATATATATAATATATAGGGTGTCCCATAAGTCTGGAACCATACGATAAAATAAGTAATTCATGTTTTTCCGTTTATGCAAGTGCCCATGATGTCTTTGAGTAGGGAGGAAGAACGCATCCAGGTAATTCTGCCCGTAAGAAATTGGAGTCAGAGGGAGGTCGCTGAGGAATTTAACAGAATTGCATCCGGACCGTGCGCCGATAACACACAGCTGTGTCGGCAAACTTGTAGCAAAGTTCAGGGAAACGGGATCCATAGGAGTTAAACCACGCAGTGGACCTCCGAGGACATCCACCAACGATGACACAGCCGCAACCATCCTCGCTCATTTCACAAACAGTCCCCAAAAGTCTCTTCGGCGTTTTTATTGTTGTTTTTATCATTTTGCCCTATGGTTCCAGACTTACGGGACACCCTGTATATATGCATCTCAGTGGTGTAGTGGTTAGCGTCGCTGACTACGAATCCATCGGCCCCGGACCGAGACCCGGTGACGGCAGCCGGCGCGCAGCAAAACCCAGCTGTTCATCCTTCCACACAACAAAAAATGTGGTTGGTAGATAAATGGGTACCCTGGGTGGCCTAGTGGTTGAGACGCTGGGCTGCTGATGGTGCGTGGTTCGGATTCCACGTTAAACTGTAGGTCTAAAGTGGAGTGAAAAGCTTGACCTTCGTCAGAATGAACAATTCGGGCAGAAGCTAACCAAATGTTATATATAATATATACACACACGATAAGTTGCATAAATTCCAAAATTTTTAAGAACAATATAACTCAGACTTTATATGCGGAAACAACAGAATCGCGAGGAATGGAAAGAGTCGTGATTGGTTGATATTGGCGAATCACTTGTAATTCTTGTAAAATCAACACTTGATGATGTCATTAGCCTCAATTCCATTATTATTTTTAACCTTTAAATTTTTGTACTTTAAAAAGCATTTTATTTTAAACTCAAGTTCTATTTTAAACTGTAAATAAAATACTTTGGTAATTCTTTATTTTCTCTTTTATTCGAAATTATTACAACTAAAAAAAGCGAAGAGGCTGTGGAGTTATGGGGTATTGGGTTTTGAAGGGGCGTGGTCGTGGGATGTGGGGAATTGTGGTCGGGGGTAAGGTGGGACATGGGCGTTGTCTGAGCGGCTAAGGTACGTTGACGGCGCATAAGAGTGTTAGGCAGCCTCTAAACTTCATATTTATTATCACTTCATATATATATATATATATATATATATATATATATATATATATATGCAGCAGAAAAGCAAACATCATGCTCAAATTATGGAAGAGTCTAGTCCTAACAATAATTGAGGATGCTCAGTACTCACAAGCCCATACAGAAAACGAAACATTGCGAACATTGAAGCTATACAAAGGACATTTACATCTAGGATAGAGGAAACGGAAGGTGAAGACTAATGGTCTCGACTACAATCCCTGGAACTCTACTCTCTCGAAAGAAGGCGCGAGCGGTTCACAATAATATACATATGGAAAATACTTGAGGGCTCTGTCCCTAACCTTAGAAATGAAATAGAAACAAACTGGAATGAGAGAAGAGGCAGATTTTGTACGGTCCCAGATGCGGTGGGACTAGGGGCCATGAAAACGAGGATGGAAAATGCCCTCAGAATACGAGGCCCAAAACTTTTCAATGTCCTACCAAAGAAGTGAGGAATCTCCAGCACACCGACCTGAATAACTTTAAGAACCAGCTGGACAGATTCCTGTGCAAAGTCCCTGACCAGCCATGCGTGGCTGGCTACGAGGGCAGGAGGAGATCAGACAGCAATTCCCTCCTTCACCAAATCCCGCAAATGAGGCGGGATGCTGGAGAGGGGTCGACCTTAGTTCGGTCCTGAACCGTTGTTCGAACTCACCTAAAGTATGCACCTGAAGTAAATATATATATATATATATATACACAAACTCAGAATGGTTCCCTGAGAACATTATATGTTAACACAGACCGTGCATGGAACAAGGAACTCTTCTGGGATAATTAAATCCACTATAGTCCGGATAAGTAATGGTAAATGACAAATACCATAGTTTTTTCTTTTTCATGATTTTAGCCCGACGTGGGCAACGGGTCTCTCGCAAAGAGATCCCATAAATATAGCTTCCCTCACCAGCTATCTGCAAAGCAGACAGGATCCAGCTTTGGGACATGGATCTAGGGTTTAAAGCAAGCCTAGATCCCGGTCCCGGTTGAGGTTTAAGTTTTGTTTTTTTTTGCTAAAAATACAATAGTTACCCCCTTTTTCTATGATTTATTCAACACGACGTGAATGCAACGAGTCTTTTACTTATATAGAGGTTCTGAATGTAGGGATCTAGGCTTGCTTTAAACCCTAGATCCATGTCCCAAAGCTGGATCCTGTCTGCTTTGCAGATAGCTGGTGAGGGAAGCTATATTTATGGGATCTCTTTGCGAGAGACCCGTTGCCCACGTCGGGCTAAAATCATGAAAAAGAAAAAACTATGGTATTTGTCATTTACCATTACTTATCCGGACTATAGTGGATTTAATTATCCCAGAAGAGTTCCTTGTTCCATGCACGGTCTGTGTTTAACATATATATATATATATATATATATATATATATATATATATATATATATACAGGGCGTCCCAAAAACATCTATACACACTTTAACAGCTGATAGCTCAATTGATGTTTCTTTCTTTCCAAGTTAAACCCATTAGAATTAATAATGGCAGTCAGACTAAGCTTTGAACAAAGGAAATTCATTCTAAAATGCTACTGGAAGTGTGAAAACGCAGTTGAAGTGCAAAGACAGTTTAGGAGGGAGTTTCAAACAGATCCACCAACGCGACTTACCATCACTCGAATTAGAGATAAGTTTAAAGCCGATGGAACTGTTCAGAATGTCCACAAGAAGCGTTCCGGAAGACCACGGACATCGACAAGCCCCACAAAGCAAGAAAGAGTACTGGAAACGTATCACCAAAGTCCAAGAAAATCTGTGCGGCAAGCGAGTCGTGAGGTAGGAATTTCAGAATCGTCTGTCCAACGCATTTTGAAGCGCTGTCAATGGAAAAGTTACATTCCAAGATTAGTCCATGCTATTAATGAAGATGATCCGGACCGAAGAGTGGAGTATTGCGAGTGGTACTTGGCACGATGTGGATTGGACGAAGGGGTTTCGTAGAATACCCTCCGCGTTCACCAGACCTCACACCACTAGACTTTTTTTATGGGGATACTTAAAAGAGAAAGTCTACGCTATAAAACCTGCAACAGTCGCTGAATTGAGAGCAGCCATTGAACGAGAATGCACACAAATACCAAACGAAATGTTTCGTGATGTTTGCGACTCCATTGCTTCGCGTTATCAGCAGTGCCTGGACCAGAACGGACGTCAGTTTGAAAACAGGCGTTGACAAAACAATTAAATAATGTCTGTAGATTCTATTACATTTTGAAAATGAAATGTATTTTAATAAACACTGCCTTTATAATTATTTAAAGTGTGTATACATTTTTTTGGGACGCCCTGTATATATATATATATACAGCGTGTCCCATAAGTCCGGCATCATAGGAAAAATAATAAAAAAAGGCAAAACAAAAGCTTTTATTTAGAGAACGTGCTGAATATGTCCACCATTTTTTTCAATACACAAATTCAGACGTGATACCCAGTCAGCAAGCACACGGTGAATGATGTTAGGAGTAATGGTGTTACATGCCCCAATAATGCGCTGTCGCAAGTGTTCAACACTCCTAATTTTCTCTGCGTATACCAGCGCTTCCAAGTGGCCCCAGAGATAAAAATCTATGAGTAGAATTATCTGGATTCGTTCTTCCTTGCTCACAGACATTATGGCCTGTAGAAAGAGAAAAATATGAATTATGGTTTGTAGAAATAGAAAAATATGAATTTCTCCTATGATGCCGGACTTATGGGACACCATTATATATATATATATATATATATATATATATATATATATATATATATATATATATATATATATAACAAAACTTTGAATTATTTTCAATATAAACATAGTTTAGTTTTCACTATTTTTCTTTTGGTGATTAAAAAGGCATTAAGGGATTAAAAGCACTAATGGGACCTTTGGGAGATCAAAGGGATTAAAAAGTTAATTTTTAGTGCCACCAATCACCCCCTTCCCTCAGTGCCAGTGCCAGTTTACAACACACGTCCAAGGACGATAAATGATCTGAAGGACAACATACATACAGAACATACATGTGTAACAAAAAGTGCATGGCGCGCAGTTCGAATACCTAGCTGTAATAACAGAAAAATTAATACATATCTCGGATCCTTATGGGCTGGACTTTTGAAGCACCATATATACTGTATACACACACACTGCGTTCGCACTTATTAACCAGATTACATTTTCTCCAATATTTTCAAAAGTTTTTCCCCGATTTCAATGAAATTTGTAGCAAGTAATCATTATATATAGCTGCATTGGTGGTATTCATTTCGATAAAATATTTTGATAATTAAAATAATTATCTCATTTTATTGAAAAATATGTAAAATATTGTGTTCCGAATTATTAAGTAAGTATTCTATTTACGGATCTAAATGGTGAAAATGGATAAGAAGAAGGGTTTAACATTAATTGAGAAAAGAAAAATAGTCAAGTTACTCGCTGAAAATATAAAATCTATTGAAATTACGAAGCAGTTTGGCAGAGCTTATCGAACTGTAAACAAGTTTGTAGCGGAGGGTACCAAATTGAGGCAGCGAAGTGATAAAGGAGCTATAAGAAAAGTGACAAGGCGGCAGATATCTGTAATCAAGCGCAAATTGCAAAGCATCCATTGTCCTCAAGTAAAAAGGTTTTTGAGCAGGCTGGCATACATAATGTACCAAGAACATCTCGATGTGGAATCCTCCAAACAATTGGCAAGACGTGTAAACCTACGATTCAGTCACCATTAACACCCAGGTACAAAGAAGCAGCGTGTTGAATGGGCGCGTCAGTACGTGAAAACAGATTTTAATACTGTATTGTTCACCGATGAATGAAAAGCAACCCTTGAGGGACTTGATGTTTGGTCAAGAAGATGGATTGCTGAGAGCCAATATTCTTTGACAAGGTGCGAGTGTTATTATTTACACGATAGAAGATTCGTTTAGCCTTATTAAGAAAAGATTCCATGAACGCAGATGGGTAACACAGCTCACTTCCAACAATACCGTTGATATTTTCCAATTCGGCATCGATGTATTCCGGACTGGCGATCCTAAGAGCGCGGAGAAACATTGAGGAAAATATGACCTTCTTAATAGGGGTGTCATGTCCAGAGTGAAAGTGTACGTAGGACAAATTGTTTTTTTTTTTCCGATAGATACTAAACTTAAAACCTGGGCTATCCCTGTGTACACGGACATCCAAAAACGGGATTGAGTTGTCTTGTTCCACTTCTAAAGTAAACTTAATGGAGGGGACTTGATCATTTAACTGAAGGAGGAAGTCATCCAGGTCACGATTCATGGGCCAGATACACAATATCGTCGACGTACCGCAACCATGGGATGCCAACCCCCAGGATTCTCGGAATGTAAGTAATTTCAAAAAACTCCATCCGGGCCTGGGCACATGAATAAGCACTGTTACCATGGCGGACAAACCGGGACAATAAAAATCTCAGCTGATCATGAACACAAATTTTGGGTTCATAATATATATATATATATATATATATATATATATATATATATATATATATATAATGAAAAAATATACATTGTAGTTGTAATAAAAATACAGTTCGTGATTGTAAAATAGAAGCATTTGTTTAGGCAGTGAATATTTATCATATATATTTACCGAATGAGCCTTTGATAATTACGTCGACTGTTTGGGCAATGCGTTTTTTTAGTTGACTAAATGGTAAGCATCGTTTTCTGCTTTGTTTCAAAACGAGTTGATCATTGAGGCAGTTCATCAAATGTATAAATATATTACCTTGCTTATACATGCAAAAACTTCACTTTTTTCATTACCTTATTATCATACCTTGCTTATATTTAAAAATAAGCAATCGTGTAACTTTGCTCGACATCGTAAAATCCGTCTCAACAATATTCTTTTTTTACGTGATTTTTTTTTGTGAAACAGGGACATTCGATGATCTCGAAAGGTCTTTTCGGGACGCCGGAACAAGAGGCTGAAAATCGGGACAATCCCGGAAAACCGGGACATCTGGCAACCCTAACCATTAGGGTAAGTTTAGGTCCTAATTTTTATATCGCAAACCCTAAATTTTTGTCATAAGGTTGGTTAAGTAGTATCCTATATGACAGCATAATTATATTTTAGAAGTGGGAAATAAGAGCGTTTTTTGTTTTAGTTAAGAGGCTTTTTTATATGTCATTATATCTGATGGTGGATTATTGTCGATATATATATATATATATATATATATATATATATATATATATATACAGCGTGTCCCAAAGAAATGTATACCCACTTTGTTCGATAATACCAGCTATGAGGATAATAAATATATTACTTTTTATATGTTTTTTAATAAAAGAATTTTCTCCTGAATCTAAATATGTAATTATTTTTATTAAAAATTGAAGAACAAAAAAGTTACAGATGTTTAAATTATAATTATTATTTTCGAGACTTCATGTGCGATATTTTCTAATATTTTAACCGACTGTTTTGAGATACTTATGTTTAGTGTTGATATTGAAGCATAAATGTTGTAATTATTAGTTAATTCAAAAAATTTACAAATTCCATGGTTAAATGACACTTTATCTAAGATGTTCGACGTCTTCCAGAACTTTGTTTTTGTAAGTTTTGCACAGTGCCGTCGGTTTCAAACTTATCTCGTATACGTGCAAAAATATTAGAAAATATCGCACATGAAGTCTCGAAAATAATAATTATAATTTAAACATCTGTAACTTTTTTGTTTTTCAATTTTTACGAAACGTAATTACATATTTAGATTCAGGAGAAAATTCTTTATTAAAAAACATATAAAAAGTAATATATTTATTATCCTCATAGCTGGTATTATCGAACAAAGTGGGTATACATTTCTTTGAGACACGCTGTATATATATATATATATATATATATATATATATTATATATATATATGACCTGTGTATCTATGTACTTAAAGAAACAATATCTAAATACATTGACAGTAATTCAACCATTTATAGCTGTTTCTTTGATATAAGTAAGGCATATGATACTATGATAGGGTGAACCACAATATTTTATTTGAAAAACTAGAAGACAGGAAGGTTCCCATGTACATATTAAATTTATTGAAATTTTGGTATTCCCACCAATCTTTCACTGTTAGGTGGGGCAATGTACTATCCGAGTGTTTTGGCTCTCTTGCGGGGTGAGACAAGGTTTCTTGCTCTCCCTATGCTGTTTAATGTGTATATTGACGGATTAATTACTTCACTTAATGAGGCAACAGTAGGATGTTGTATAGATAACACAAGGATAAATAACTTAGAGTTTATGCCGATGATATGGTGTTAATAAGTCCCTCTGTTAAAGGTCTGGATCGGCTACTAAATGTCTGCGAAGTGTATTCGCAGAAACATGATATTCTTTTTAATGTTACAAAAACTAAGGTTATGCAATTTCATCCTAAAAGCTGTAATCAGCCAGCTGATATAAGGTTTAAAATGAATGGTGAACTAATTGAGGAAGTACAAGAGTTTAAGTATTTGGGTCAAACTATTACCAGCTCCTTGAGTGATGACTCGGATATAAGAAAACAATCTCGAAGCCTGTGTGCTAAAGCGAATATGACCATAAGGAACTTTCGTTTCTGTACAAGTGAAGCTAAAGACACTCTTTCATACTTTCTGCAGTAATATATACGGTCAGCAACTCTGGGTGAATTATAAAAAAGGTTCTGGCAGAACTCTAAATTTGCTGTACAACAGGTCTTTTAGACTCTTACATAAATTACCCCCGAGATGCTCAGCTTCGCAAATGTTTGCTACCCGCAATGTCCCGAGCTTCCCGGAGGTAACAAGACGTGCTCAACACAGTCTAATGCAAAGAATTAAAAAATCAACCAACCCGATCATCCAAGCTATCCATGAGTCCTGCCATTTATCCACTAAGCTATGGACTTCTTCGTACGAAAACGTCTGTCTGTAGCTCCACTTAACTTTGACAGTGCAGTATTATTTCTAATCAATTGTATATATTTCTATCCTTAGTATATGAACTGTCAGTGTATTAATAATATTTGTCATATGGACTATGGTCTGCCAATAAACCTTTTCATTTTCATTTTCATATATATTATATATATATATATATATATATATATATATATAATATATATATATATATATAATATATATATATATATATAGGGTGTCCCATAAGTCTGGAACCATACGATAAAATAAGTAATTCATGTTTTTCCGTTTATGCAAGTGCCCATGATGTCTTTGAGTAGGGAGGAAGAACGCATCCAGGTAATTCTGCCCGTAAGAAATTGGAGTCAGAGGGAGGTCGCTGAGGAATTTAACAGAATTGCATCCGGACCGTGCGCCGATAACACACAGCTGTGTCGGCAAACTTGTAGCAAAGTTCAGGGAAACGGGATCCATAGGAGTTAAACCACGCAGTGGACCTCCGAGGACATCCACCAACGATGACACAGCCGCAACCATCCTCGCTCATTTCACAAACAGTCCCCAAAAGTCTCTTCGGCGTTTTTATTGTTGTTTTTATCATTTTGCCCTATGGTTCCAGACTTACGGGACACCCTGTATATATGCATCTCAGTGGTGTAGTGGTTAGCGTCGCTGACTACGAATCCATCGGCCCCGGACCGAGACCCGGTGACGGCAGCCGGCGCGCAGCAAAACCCAGCTGTTCATCCTTCCACACAACAAAAAATGTGGTTGGTAGATAAATGGGTACCCTGGGTGGCCTAGTGGTTGAGACGCTGGGCTGCTGATGGTGCGTGGTTCGGATTCCACGTTAAACTGTAGGTCTAAAGTGGAGTGAAAAGCTTGACCTTCGTCAGAATGAACAATTCGGGCAGAAGCTAACCAAATGTTATATATATATATACACACACACGATAAGTTGCATAAATTCCAAAATTTTTAAGAACAATATAACTCAGACTTTATATGCGGAAACAACAGAATCGCGAGGAATGGAAAGAGTCGTGATTGGTTGATATTGGCGAATCACTTGTAATTCTTGTAAAATCAACACTTGATGATGTCATTAGCCTCAATTCCATTATTATTTTTAACCTTTAAATTTTTGTACTTTAAAAAGCATTTTATTTTAAACTCAAGTTCTATTTTAAACTGTAAATAAAATACTTTGGTAATTCTTTATTTTCTCTTTTATTCGAAATTATTACAAATAAAAAAGCGAAGAGGCTGTGGAGTTATGGGGTATTGGGTTTTGAAGGGGCGTGGTCGTGGGATGTGGGGAATTGTGGTCGGGGTAAGGTGGGACATGGGCGTTGTCTGAGCGGCTAAGGTACGTTGACGGCGCATAAAAGTGTTAGGCAGCCTCTAAACTTCATATTTATTTATCACTTCATAATTATTATATATTATATATATATATATATATATATATATATGTGCAGCAGAAAAGCAAACATCATGCTCAAATTATGGAAGAGTCTAGTCCTAACAATAATTGAGGATTGCTCAGTACTCACAAGCCCATACAGAAAACGAAACATTGCGAACATTGAAGCTATACAAAGGACTTTACATCTAGGATAGAGGAAACGGAAGGTGAAGACTAATGGTCTCGACTACAATCCCTGGAACTCTACTCTCTCGAAAGAAGGCGCGAGCGGTTCACAATAATATACATATGGAAAATACTTGAGGGCTCTGTCCCTAACCTTAGAAATGAAATAGAAACAAACTGGAATGAGAGAAGAGGCAGATTTTGTACGGTCCCAGATGCGGTGGGACTAGGGGCCATGAAAACGAGGATGGAAAATGCCCTCAGAATACGAGGCCCAAAACTTTTCAATGTCCTACCAAAAGAAGTGAGGAATCTCCAGCACACCGACCTGAATAACTTTAAGAACCAGCTGGACAGATTCCTGTGCAAAGTCCCTGACCAGCCATGCGTGGCTGGCTACGAGGGCAGGAGGAGATCAGACAGCAATTCCCTCCTTCACCAAATCCCGCAAATGAGGCGGGATGCTGGAGAGGGGTCGACCTTAGTTCGGTCCTGAACCGTTGTTCGAACTCACCTAAAGTATGCACCTGAAGTAAATATATATATATATATATATATATATATATATATACAGGGAGTCCCAAAAACATGTATACACACTTTAACAGCTGATAGCTCAATTGATGTTTCTTTCTTTCCAAGTTAAACCCATTAGAATTAATAATGGCAGTCAGACTAAGCTTTGAACAAAGGAAATTCATTCTAAAATGCTACTGGAAGTGTGAAAACGCAGTTGAAGTGCAAAGACAGTTTAGGAGGGAGTTTCAAACAGATCCACCAACGCGACTTACCATCACTCGAATTAGAGATAAGTTTGAAGCCGATGGAACTGTTCAGAATGTCCACAAGAAGCGTTCCGGAAGACCACGGACATCGACAAGCCCCACAAAGCAAGAAAAAGTACTGGAAACGTATCACCAAAGTCCAAGAAAATCTGTGCGGCAAGCGAGTCGTGAGGTAGGAATTTCAGAATCGTCTGTCCAACGCATTTTGAAGCGCTGCCAATGGAAAAGTTACATTCCAAGATTAGTCCATGCTATTAATGAAGATGATCCGGACCGAAGAGTGGAGTATTGCGAGTGGTACTTGGCACGATGTGGATGTGGATTGGACGAAGGGGTTTCGTAGAATACCCTCCGCGTTCACCAGACCTCACACCACTAGACTTTTTTTTATGGGGATACTTAAAAGACAAAGTCTACGCTATAAAACCTGCAACAGTCGCTGAATTGAGAGCAGCCATTGAACGAGAATGCACACAAATACCAAACGAAATGTTTCGTGATGTTTGCGATTCCATTGCTTCGCGTTATCAGCAGTGCCTGGACCAGAACGGACGTCAGTTTGAAAACAGGCGTTGACAAAACAATTAAATAATGTCTGTAGATTCTATTACATTTTGAAAATGAAATGTATTTTAATAAACACTGCCTTTATAATTATTTAAAGTGTGTATACATTTTTTTGGGACGCCCTGTATATATATATATATACAGCGTGTCCCATAAGTCCGGCATCATAGGAAAAATAATAAAAAAAGGCAAAACAAAAGCTTTTATTTACAGAACGTGCTGAATATGTCCACCATTTTTTTCAATACACAAATTCAGACGTGATACCCAGTCAGCAAGCACACGGTGAATGATGTTAGGAGTAATGGTGTTACATGCCCCAATAATGCGCTGTCGCAAGTGTTCAACACTCCTAATTTTCTCTGCGTATAGCAGCGCTTCCAAGTGGCCCCAGAGATAAAAATCTATGAGTAGAATTATCTGGATTCGTTCATCCTTGCTCACAGACATTATGGCCTGTAGAAAGAGAAAAATATGAATTATGGTTTGTAGAAATAGAAAAATATGAATTTCTCCTATGATGCCGGACTTATGGGACACCATATATATATATATATATATATATATATATATATATATATATATATATATATATATATATACAAAACTTTGAATTATTTTCAATATAAACATAGTTTAGTTTTCACTATTTTTCTTTTGGTGATTAAAAAGGCATTAAGGGATTAAAAGCACTAATGGGACCTTTGGGAGATCAAAGGGATTAAAAAGTTAATTTTTAGTGCCACCAATCACCCCCTTTCAGTGCCAGTGCCAGTTTACAACACACGTCCAAGGACGATAAATGATCTGAAGGACAACATACATACAGAACATACATGTGTAACAAAAAGTGCATGGCGCGCAGTTCGAATACCTAGCTGTAATAACAGAAAAATTAATACATATCTCGGATCCTTATGGGCTGGACTTTTGAAGCACCATATATACTGTATACACACACACTGCGTTCGCACTTATTAACCAGATTACATTTTCTCCAATATTTTCAAAAGTTTTTCCCCGATTTCAATGAAATTTGTAGCAAGTAATCATTATATATAGCTGCATTGGTGGTATTCATTTCGATAAAATATTTTGATAATTAAAATAATTATCTCATTTTATTGAAAAATATGTAAAATATTGTGTTCCGAATTATTAAGTAAGTATTCTATTTACGGATCTAAATGGTGAAAATGGATAAGAAGAAGGGTTTAACATTAACTGAGAAAAGAAAAATAGTCAAGTTACTCGCTGAAAATATAAAATCTATTGAAATTACGAAGCAGTTTGGCAGAGCTTATCGAACTGTAAACAAGTTTGTAGCGGAGGGTACCAAATTGAGGCAGCGAAGTGATAAAGGAGCTATAAGAAAAGTGACAAGGCGGCAGATATCTGTAATCAAGCGCAAATTGCAAAGCATCCATTGTCCTCAAGTAAAAAGGTTTTTGAGCAGGCTGGCATACATAATGTACCAAGAACATCTCGATGTGGAATCCTCCAAACAATTGGCAAGACGTGTAAACCTACGATTCAGTCACCATTAACACCCAGGTACAAAGAAGCAGCGTGTTGAATGGGCGCGTCAGTACGTGAAAACAGATTTTAATACTGTATTGTTCACCGATGAATGAAAAGCAACCCTTGAGGGACTTGATGTTTGGTCAAGAAGATGGATTGCTGAGAGCCAATATTCTTTGACAAGGTGCGAATGTTATTATTTACACGATAGAAGGTTCGTTTAGCCTTATTAAGACAAGATTCCATGAACGCAGATGGGTAACACAGCTCACTTCCAACAATACCGTTGATATTTTCCAATTCGGCATCGATGTATTCCGGACTGGCGATCCTAAGAGCGCGGAGAAACATTGAGGAAAATATGACCTTCTTAATAGGGGTGTCATGTCCAGAGTGAAAGTGTACGTAGGACAAATTGTTTTTTTTCTTCCGATAGATACTAAACTTAAAACCTGGGCTATCCCTGTGTACACGGACATCCAAAAACGGGATTGAGTTGTCTTGTTCCACTTCTAAAGTAAACTTAATGGAGGGGACTTGATCATTTAACTGAAGGAGGAAGTCATCCAGGTCACGATTCATGGGCCAGATACACAAAATATCGTCGACGTACCGCAACCATGGGATGCCAACCCCCAGGATTCTCGGAATGTAAGTAATTTCAAAAAACTCCATCCGGGCCTGGGCACATGAATAAGCACTGTTACCATGGCCGGATTAACCATTAGTAGGGTTGGCAGATTTTTTGGCGGACAAACCGGGACAATAAAAATCTCAGCTGATCATGAACACAAATTTTGGGTTCATAATATATATATATATATATATATTATAATGAAAAAATATACATTGTAGTTGTAATAAAAATACAGTTCGTGATTGTAAAATAGAAGCATTTGTTTAGGCAGTGAATATTTATCATATATATTTACTGAATGAGCCTTTGATAATTACGTCGACTGTTTGGGCAATGCGTTTTTTTAGTTGACTAAATGGTAAGCATCGTTTTCTGCTTTGTTTCAAAACGAGTTGATCATTGAGGCAGTTCATCAAATGTATAAATATATTACCTTGCTTATACATGCAAAAACTTCACTTTTTTCATTACCTTATTATCATACCTTGCTTATATTTAAAAATAAGCAATCGTGTAACTTTGCTCGACATCGTAAAATCCGTCTCAACAATATTCTTTTTTTACGTGATTTTTTTTTTGTGAAACAGGGACATTCGATGATCTCGAAAGGTCTTTTCGGGACGCCGGAACAAGAGGCTGAAAATCGGGACAATCCCGGAAAACCGGGACATCTGGCAACCCTAACCATTAGGGTAAGTTTAGGTCCTAATTTTTATATCGCAAACCCTAAATTTTTGTCATAAGGTTGGTTAAGTAGTATTCTATATGACAGCATAATTATATTTTAGAATTGGGAAATAAGAGCGTTTTTTGTTTTAGTTAAGAGGCTTTTTTATATGTCATTATATCTGATGGTGGATTATTGTCGATATATATATATATTATATATATATAATATATACAGCGTGTCCCAAAGAAATGTATACCCACTTTGTTCGATAATACCAGCTATGAGGATAATAAATATATTACTTTTTATATGTTTTTTAATAAAGAATTTTCTCCTGAATCTAAATTTGTAATTATTTTTATTAAAAATTGAAGAACAAAAAAGTTACAGATGTTTAAATTATAATTATTATTTTCGAGACTTCATTTGCGATATTTTCTAATATTTTAACCGACTGTTTTGAGATACTTATGTTTAGTGTTGATATTGAAGCATAAATGTTGTAATTATTAGTTAATTCAAAAAATTTACAAATTCCATGGTTAAATGACACTTTATCTAAGATGTTCGCCGTCTTCCAGAACTTAGTTTTTGTAAGTTTTGCACAGTGCCGTCGGTTTCAAACTTTTCTCGTATACGTGCAAAAATATTAGAAAATATCGCACATGAAGTCTCGAAAATAATAATTATAATTTAAACATCTGTAACGTTTTTGTTTTTCAATTTTTACTAAAGGTAATTACATATTTAGATTCAGGAGAAAATTCTTTATTAAAAAACATATAAAAAGTAATATATTTATTATCCTCATAGCTGGTATTATCGAACAAAGTGGGTATACATTTCTTTGAGACACGCTGTATATATATATATTATATATATATATATATATATATATATATATATATATATATATATTATTATATATATATATATATATATATATATGACCTGTGTATCTATGTACTTAAAGAAACAATATCTAAATACATTGACAGTAATTCAACCATTTATAGCTGTTTCTTTGATATAAGTAAGGCATATGATACTATGATAGGGTGAACCACAATATTTTATTTGAAAAACTAGAAGACAGGAAGGTTCCCATGTACATATTAAATTTATTGAAATTTTGGTATTCCCACCAATCTTTCACTGTTAGGTGGGGCAATGTACTATCCGAGTGTTTTGGCTCCTCTTGCGGGGTGAGACAAGGCTTCTTGCTCTCCCCTATGCTGTTTAATGTGTATATTGACGGATTAATTACTTCACTTAATGAGGCAACAGTAGGATGTTGTATAGATAACACAAGGATAAATAACTTAGAGTTTATGCCGATGATATGGTGTTAATAAGTCCCTCTGTTAAAGGTCTGGATCGGCTACTAAATGTCTGCGAAGTGTATTCGCAGAAACATGATATTCTTTTTAATGTTACAAAAACTAAGGTTATGCAATTTCATCCTAAAAGCTGTAATCAGCCAGCTGATATAAGGTTTAAAATGAATGGTGAACTAATTGAGGAAGTACAAGAGTTTAAGTATTTGGGTCAAACTATTACCAGCTCCTTGAGTGATGACTCGGATATAAGAAAACAATCTCGAAGCCTGTGTGCTAAAGCGAATATGACCATAAGGAACTTTCGTTTCTGTACAAGTGAAGCTAAAGACACACTCTTTCGTACTTTCTGCAGTAATATATACGGTCAGCAACTCTGGGTGAATTATAAAAAAGGTTCTGGCAGAACCCTAAATTTGCTGTACAACAGGTCTTTTAGACTCTTACATAAATTACCCCCGAGATGCTCAGCTTCGCAAATGTTTGCTACCCGCAATGTCCCGAGCTTCCCGGAGGTAACAAGACGTGCTCAACACAGTCTAATGCAAAGAATTAAAAAATCAACCAACCCGATCATCCAAGCTATCCATGAATCCTGCCATTTATCCTCTAAGCTATGGACTTCTTGGTACGAAAACGTCTGTCTGTAGCTCCACTTAACTTCGACAGCGCAGTATTATTTCTAATCAATTGTATATATTTTTATCCTTAGTGTATGAACTGTCATTGTATTAATAATATTTGTCATATGGACTATAGTCTGCCAATAAACCTTTTCATTTTCATTTTCTTTTTCATATATATATATAATATATACAGGGCCTGATCTAGAAGTTGCGAGGCCCTAGGCAGATCTAGAAATTGCGAGGCCCTAGGCCTATATATATGAAAATATGGACTTAATTATCGGTACTATACCAGCAATATTAGAATCCCGCATAGACAGAACTATGCCAGCACTTAAAAATTAAACCAAACCAAAATAATCACGCATGGAAATTGTATAAGAAATATAAATAAACAATACAAATAAATATAAATTATAATATGAATCAAGATTTGTATCGAAAATATAAGACAATGATTTCTAAGATTTATATAATATTATAGGTAATGACTTTCCATAGTATACAAACGTTTTTCATATGTGATGTATAAGAGATGTTGACATTTCATTTTTTATAATAGTGAGCGATCGACTTATCAGGCTAAATATTAATGCTTTAATATTTGGTTCAGATGCTCCTTGAATATTACAGCAATGCTTTTCTACTTTTCTTCGAGCTAAGCTCTTCAATTAATTGGGAATAATCTAATGAATTTGTTATATCGTTTTCTATTGATAACATAGCTAATGATTGCAATCTCGCTTGAGACATGGTGAAACGCAAATATGTTTTAATAAGTTTGAGACGCGAGAAACTTCTTTCAGCCGAAGCAACAGTAACTGGGATGGTTAATACTATTCGAAGTGCAACATAAACATTAGGATAAATCTCACTTAGTTGTTTTTGTACTATATAAACAAGGGCATTTCCGAGATCTGTTTTCTCAGGTATAAACCTGCAAAGTACTTTAAGTTCTTCATAGAGTTCTAAATCATTAATATCACTTGAACAGAACGCGCAAAACGGCTTGAGCGAGGCCCCCTTTGGCGCGAGGCCCTAGGCGATCGCCTAGTTCGCCTATAGCTAAATCCGGGCCTATATATATATATATATATATATATATGATACACACAGACCGTGCATGGAACAAGGAACTCTTCTGGGATAATTAAATCCACTATAGTCCGAATAAGTAATGGTAAATGACAAATACCATAGTTTTTCTTTTTCATGATGCTAGCCCGACGTGGGCAACAGGTCACTCGTTATGTGCCTTGAAAAGTGGACGCTCAATTCTGCCAGTTGAGGTTTAAGTTTTGGTTTTTGGCTAAAAATATAATAGTTACCCCTTTTTCTTTGTGTATTCAATCTGACGTGAAGGCAGCGAGTCTTTTGCTTATATTGAGGTTCTAAATGTAGCAGGGCTAGGCTGCTTTAAACCCTAGATCCATGTCCCAAAGCTGGATCCTGTCTGCTTTGCAGATAGCTGGTGAGGGAAGCTATATTTATGGGACCTCTTTGCGAGTGACCCGTTGCCCACGTCGGGCTAGCATCATGAAAAAGAAAAACTATGGTATTTGTCATTTACCATTACTTATTCGGACTATAGTGGATTTAATTATCCCAGAAGAGTTCCTTGTTCCATGCACGGTCTGTGTGTATCATAAAAAACTCAGGGGACCATTCTGAGTTCATTCCCATATATATATATATATGCAAATAACTGCAATGACCGCGCAGTATATAAATGAATAGAAACGACATAAGTATTAAGGAACGTTTCTGCACACGAGGAGGAGAGATAACGAAATAATGAAAAATGAGGCGGTTCGCCTCATTTTTCATTATTTCGTTATCTCTCCTCCTCGTGTGCAGAAACGTTCCTTAATACTTATGTCGTTTCTATTCATTTATATACTGCGCGGTCATTGCAGTTATTTGCGCATATTCACGATTTGCGAGGGTGCTCTCTGAGGGCATTGGTTTCTGCCCTATTTGGGAGAATTTCGATTTGTGATTGAGTGAGGTCCGTAGCATAATGGTAGAGCGTCCGACCGGCAATTGGAAGGCCCTGGGTTCGTTTCCCAGGCGGTTCGCCTCATTTTTCATTATTTCGTTATCTCTCCTCCTCGTGTGCAGAAACGTTCCTTAATACTTATGTCGTTTCTATTCATATATATATATATATATATATATATACTGTATATATATATATATATATATATACGTAAGATTTTTATCCATTTTTGTATGATTGGCTTCAAAGGGTTAATCTATTTCCGAAATTGTTTTTCAAACGTTGGGAATTTGGGCCTAGTGTAATGAGCATTCAGCATGTCGAAGAAAAGGGAATGTTTTGTTTGATATAACATTTTAAAGCCATGAAGGAAGAAATCATTCTATTTGAATTGTATTTATGCTATTTTTGCTGGGGGGGTTTTAAAGTTGAAAATTGAGGCTCAAGCGGTGTAAATCATGAATTATGCCAAGTAATGAATCGAATGACATTTATATATATATATATATATCTAACGTAAAGAACGACGCTTGTATAGAAGAACGTTCCGCGCAAGATGAGGAGAGAGAACGAACAAATGAAAAAATGAGGTAACCACCCGGGAATCGAACCCGGGATCTTCCGATTGCCGGTCAGATATGATAACCACTACACCATGGGCCTCAGTCAATCAGAAGTCGTAATTCTCCTACATACACGCAGAAACCAATGCCCTGAGGGGGCACCTCCCGCATGACGCACATATATACATTTCAACTGCAAACAACAGTATAATTAACGTAAAGAACGACGCTTGTATAGAAGAACGTTCCGCGCAAGATGAGGAGGGAGAACGAACAAATGAAAAAAAATGAGGTAACCACCCGGGTTACGTATGTAGGAGAATTACGACTTCTGAGTGACTGAGGCCCATGGTGTAGTGGTTATCATATCTGACCGGCAATCGGAAGATCCCGGGTTCGATTCCCGGGTGGTTACTTCATTTTTTAATTTGTTCGTTCTCCCTCCTCATCTTGCGCGGTACGTTCTTCTATACAAGCGTCGTTCTTTACGTTAATTATACTGTGTGTTGTTTGCAGTTGAAATGTGTGTATATATATATATATATATATATATATATATATATATATAGGCCCATTAGGGTAGTGGTTAGTGGCGGTGACTACGAATCCATCGGCCCAGGATCGAGACCCGGTGACGGCAGGCGGCGCCAGCAAAACCCAGCTGTTCATCCTTCCACACAATAAAGTGGTTGATAGATAAATGGGTACCCTGGGTAGCCTAGGGGTTAAAACGCTGGGCTGCTGGTGGGCCGTGGTTCGGATTCCACGTTAAACTGTAGGTCTAAGGTGGAGTGAAAAGCTTGACCTTCGTCAGAATGAGTAATTCGGGTGGAAGCAAACCAAAAGTTTACCAAAGGTATATATATATATATATATATATATATATATATCGTAAAGAACGACGCTTGTATAGGAGAATATTCAGCGCAAGATGAGAGAGAGAGAACGAAACAAATGAAAAAATGAGGTAACCACCCGGGAATCGAACCCGGGATCTTCCGATTGCCGGTCAGATATGATAACCATTACACCATGGGCCTCACTCGATCAAATGCCGTAATTCTTCTACATACGCGCAGAAACCAATGCCCCAAGGGAGCACCTCCCGCATGCCGTACATTATATACATTTTAACTGCAAACACGCAGTATAATTAACGTAAAGAACGACGCTTGTATAGGAGAATATTCCGCGCAAGATGAGAGAGAGAGAACGAAACATGAAAAAATGAGGTAACCTCATCTTGCGCGGAATATTCTCCTATACAAGCGTCGTTCTTTACGTTAATTATACTGCGTGTTTGCAGTTAAAATGTATATAATGTACGGCATGCTGGAGGTGACCCCTTGGGGCATTGGTTTCTGCGCGTATGTAGAAGAATTACGGCATTTGATCGAGTGAGGCCCGTGGTGTAATGGTTATTATATCTGACCGGCAATCGGAAGATCCCGGGTTCGATTCCCGGGTGGTTACCTCATTTTTTCATTTGTTTCGTTCTCTCTCTCTCATCTTGCGCGGAATATTCTCCTATACAAGCGTCGTTCTTTACGTTAATTATACTGCGTGTTTGCAGTTAAAATATGTAGTATATATAATCATACTAACTGAAAAAAGCGGCTTCTTACGTAAGACTGTAAAGTATTTCATATAAATTTTCGGAAAACGCAACTTTATATAGATTTCAAAAAACTTAACCCGTTCTTGCATAGAAATCTTCGCAAAGATTTGATAAAAGGGTTAATTTAACCGTATTTTCGAACAATAAAATGAACAGGAAATGGGTTACTGTCTACCTTAATTAGGAAAAGGGGCAGCCATCCAAAGTCCATAAAGAGCTGGGGATTAGATTACATCCAACTTGGGTTAGATTTATTTCGTTTTAATTTCAGTTTTGAAATGACAGTTGGAACTTCTCTGACAATAAAACTTTCCCAGACAAACAAACAAACAAAATAAATATTCTTAGAAATACATTTTCCCAATTTTCCACTTCTAGTTATTGGTTCAAATAATCAAAATTTAAGTTAAAACTTTTTCTTCTTCAACTTTCGTCTCTTTAATTGTTTTTTTGCCCTAGTGACGAACAACATTGATACAGTACCAAACAGTTTAAAACTATTAAAAACTAATGATAAATTCAAAGTATTATTATTATTATTAGTAGTAGTAGTAGTAATTATTGTTGTTGTTGAATATAATTACAACAACAACCAATTTTACCTATACCAATTTAACCGTTTAACGCTGGAATTGTTTGTAGGGTTAAGTTATGAATGCGTGTATTTGAAAGGTTACCAATATGTAGCGTCGTCCTTTTAGGGTTAATATGAAAACCATTAGCAAAACCATAAAGAACCTTATAAAATATATCAATATGGTAGACGTCAATAAATAAGTATATTAAATATTAACAAATGCGAGACCCCTCATCACGTCTGACTTGCAAACTCTTTAAATAATTCGCTTCATCCGTTTAAGATACGAGTCTCCCCTCAAAATTAGAGATTATCACACAAAATCCATTTTCTTTTGGTCCAAGTGCTTCTGAGGAACTTATAAAGTATTAGTGCTAAGTTAAAAATATAGGAATAATGTTAATATTTGTGTACCGATATTAAAACTTTTTAGAGGTAAATTATATATAAATATTATCTGTTGTTTTAAACTATTATTAATCTTGTACATTCCAAAGTTATTTTTCGATCACTGAATGCTGAAAATTGGATGCATTACACCATTTTTAAAAGGGTGAGGATTCAGTTGCTCCTAAATAGGCCGTAGTCTAATCTTCTCATTATCTGTATTTAGTTAAATATTTTAAAAGATTGTTACAAAAAAGAATACACCATTGCTTGGAAATTAATGAACTTTTTCTCACGTACCAGTGTGGATTATGCAAGAATACACAAGAGTAAGAGAAATGGCGATCTAAATATAATTCATTGATATCGGAATTGCAAAAGAGAAATGAAACGGTTCGTTACCATTTCTTTAGATTTGAATAAGGCGTCATGTCACTGACCACTCTATATATTTCTTACCGAACTATATTGGCACGAGTTCAGATGATAAGTTATTGATTGGTTGAGGAGTTACTTATCGAATCGTCATTAGTTTGTCGACAATGTAAGCTCTCCTTCATTAACTGTCAGGCAAGGTACATCCCAAGACTCGGTTCTGGGTGCCCTTCCGTTTCAAAATGTTTAAATTTCCATCATTTCATTCGCACATACTAACATTTCTACAGTAAATGAACAACCACTTTATCTCGAATGTAAATACAGCAAATTTTTTGGTGGCCTTCTGTCAAAAGAAACACATGCTTTTGGATGGATTACTCGCAGGTCCTACAGTTTTGAAGAAAGGTAAAGTAACACAGTAAAGAAAGCATATTTATAAAGTAACAAAATTGCTCGATAATTCTTGATTGAAATTTATGAAAGGACTACATTTATGACATGTCTAAATGCAAAACAATGTCGTACAAATTTAAAAGTTTCATAACCAACATTTTGCGAACACTGTATCAAACTTTTGCAATTCTCCATAATTTACTGTTTCGCGGTTTGACGTAACTTCATCAACAACACAATGAATAATCAACTTGCGCTTCATAAACAAACCAATACCCAATGTCGAACTCGGTTGATATATATCGTACAAAAGATTGGCAAAAGTAAACAAACACGTTTGTTTCCCTCCCAAATTTTTTTTTATTTGATTATAAAAGTTGGTAAATAATAACAAACTTATTGAACCAATAAATGCAAAGGGGAAAAGGAACACGATTTTAAAGAGATTAATTCAATGCGTTATTATTTATTAATTTTTATAATCAAATACAAAAAAAATTGAAAAAACAAACAAAAAATAAATGTGTCTATTTACTTATTTACTTTTGTCATATATATATATATATATATATATATATATGTAAAGAACGACGCTTGTGTAGAAGAACGTTCTGCACAAGATGAGGATAGAGAACGAACAAATGAAAAATGAGATAACCACCCGGGAATCGAACCCGGGATCTTCCGATTAGCGGTCAGATATGCTATCCACTACACCATGGGCCTCGATTAATCAAAAGTCGTAATTCTCCTACATACGAGCAGAAACCAATGCCCTGAGGGGGCACCTTCGCATGCCGCACACTAGGGCGGAGTGAAAAACTCATTTTTCGAATTTTCAAATTGGCTAGTGTGGAAAATGTGTGGAGTAGTGAGGAAATAAGCTGGTATAAATTTAAAATCATAACATTAATATCTTCAGGTGCCACAATGACCTTCAATATTGAAAAAAATTGAAAAAAGCAGATTTTAACCAATAATTACAGAAGAGCACGATGCACAATAGACAAGAATTTATTCACACTTGTATAAAAATAGCTCAGTCAACCTTTAAAAAATTTCTATTCCCTAAAAACAGTTTTCTATAGTCAGCTCACTCAGCTGTCACGTGAGTACCTCGGTTCAGTGTAGCTGTCGCTCTCGTAGCAGGTGGGTGTTCTGTTGTTGGCGTTACTCAGATAGTCTAAACTATATTTCTTATATATTTTGCATTTCTGTATTGTGTTGCCCTAAGTTTGCCATGTACTATTAACTGAAATTAATGTATAATTGATATTAGCTCTTTCTTTTTCAGATTTGTATACTTTCAAAATGTCTCGAGTTTGTGCAAAATCAACCAGGGCCTCAACTGAGTGCCCCATGTTTGGTATGGGGGAAGATTTGTGGCACAGGAATCTTCCTACATACGAAGGAGTTTTTAAATATTACTTGTTTGTAAGAAACGATTTGAAACAGAATACTAATAAAGATCCTTCAATATCTCAAATATTAGAACAAGTTGTTGATAAATTGAAAACAATTTGGGAAAGTGCTTCCGTCCCAATTCTGTCAGACAGGCGAATTGAAACAATGTTCAGAAGCTACCACGAAAAGTATCGTGTCATTATGAAGCCATACCAAAGCAGAAAAAATTCTGAAGCTTACAAAGCAAAGATTGATATGTTCAAAAAAGAAGCACACACGAAACTTTTTGACATTGCATCGTGCAAGTGCAAAGTACTAACACAATGTTCTTGTCCCAAAGAAAAAACGGTTCCAAAGGAAGAAGTGACGTTCCTCTTAGATCAAAGGAGTGAAAGAAAACTGTTTATGATAGAGTAGATATTACACTCTCAAAGAAAAAAGCATCTACGTTGCTAAGAAAGCAAAAAGAAGCTGTGAAGCTCACCAAAGAATCTTCACAGGAGAAATTGCAGGATACAAATGTTGAATTATCATCATCGACATCAAATAGTGAAAGTGAATCTGGCGAAATATCAGACGATACATTTCCAGAGCCAGTTAGCTCGAAGAGAAAGCTCGAACAACCTGAAGAACAATTATTCAAGAAAAGGAAAACTACAAATCTACCTTCAGTGGCTACTGCTTGTGACAGGACTGCAGTTTCAGATCGAGCTGCAGCATTCATTGTTAGTGCAGTATTGCAAGATATTGGAGAAGTTTCTATTGACAATACATCTGAAGTAGTGGATAGGAGTAAAATCAGAAGAGAAAGACAAAAGAAGAGATCAGAAATTATGAAAGATCAAAATCAGGTCCCAATCAGAGGAATCTATTTTGATGGTCGAAAAGATTCTACACTCTTCCAAGAAAAAAAGAGTCCAAAGTATATCAGAAGAAGGTAACAGAAGAACATATCACTTTAGTGAGAGAACCTGGTTCAGATTATTTGGGCCATTATTCTGTGAATTCTGGATCAGCTGAAGAAATATGTAAAGGAATGTTTGAGTATATTGGAAATAATGACATGAACCTGGAAAACCTTGTTGCCATTGGATGCGATGGTGCAGCAGTCAACACTGGAGAAAAGGGAGGCGTTATAAGGCTTATAGAATTGAAGCTGAAGAAGCCAGTTCAACATTTAGTGTGCCAGCTCCATGCCAATGAATTGCCATTACGCCATTTAGTTGCAAAGCTGGATGGAAAAACATCTGGCCCCGCGGATTCACCGGTCCTATTGGCAGGGAATTAGAGAACTGAGAGAGTCTTTCTATTGTCGAGTTTGAAAGGATTGATGCTGAGGAACCAACTGTAGACTGTGAAGATCTTAGCACCGACCAAAAATATCTAATTGATATTCATCAGGCCATAACAAAGGGATATTGCTCTCCAGATCTTGCTCATCGTAGTCCAGGCAAAATGGCACATTCACGATGGCTGACTACAGCAAATCGTTTGCTTCGTCTATACGTTTCAACTGTAAGTCCATCTGAGAACCTCATGAACATTGCTTCTTTTATAATGAAGGTCTACATCCCAATGTGGTTTTCTATTAAGCAAAGTACGTCTTTTGTCAATGGCTCAAAACATGTTTTCAAAACTATTGAACTAACAAGAACACTGAATGACGAAGTAAAGGATATTGTAAACCCTGTCATACAAAGAAATGCATTTTTTGCAAATTCAGAAAATATTCTAGCATCAATGATTCATGATGACCGCAGCGCCATAAGAGAATTAGCGTGGAGGCGAATAAAGAAAGCAAGGCAAACAAACAAGGAAAAAGTTGTGAGGCGTTTCACAGTACCTGTTATTCAATTTGAAGCTACTGATTATACTGATTTAATTAATTGGCAAAAATGCATTGTCACTGAACCACCTGTGACAAGACACCTGACAGAAAATGAGATTGAAGAATTCATAGAAAACAAGAGTACCCCTCCATTCGAGAAATTCCCTTGTCATACACAAGTAGTAGAAAGAATGGTAAAATTAGTGACTGAAGCATCATCAAAAGTATTTGGATTGAACGCGCGAGATGGCTTCATAAGATCAACACTTCAGTCACGTAAAAAATGCCATCATTCGAAAGTAAAGCTGAATATAAAGTTTAAATAAAACGTTAATAGAAAAAAACATGCGCAAGGATGGGTGGTTGGGAGGGCATGGGTGGAGCTCGACACGCAGCCACCTCCTCGTGGTGAGTTCTGGATTATTTAGATCATTAATCAAAAGAACATTGATCTAAATAAACTAAGAGCTGCGTAATTCAGTACTATTTTGGTAATTGGAACACTTAATATATAATCATAACAAGTAAGTTTCAGTTATTGTACTAATGCAGAATATATTAATCATTATATTTCACTTTTTTCGACGGCTTTGTGGCACCTGAAGATATAATTTCGCAGGACTAATATTTATGCACAGTCATTATCTATAGCACTCACATAGTTTCCGCACTAGCCATATTTGAATTTCGAAAAAAGTTTAAAAACCTCATTTTCGATCCGCCCTACCGCACACATATACATTTTAACTGCAAACAACACAAGTATAATTAATGTAAAGAACGACGCTTGTGTAGAAGAACGTTCCGCACAAGATGAGGAGGGAGAACGAACAAACGAAAAATGAGGTGCCTCCTCAGGGCACTTTAGCCAAAGGTGAGGTGACTTTAGCCAAAGGTTGTGTGTATAGTGCTTTTAATACGAGGTTTGAATCGAATTATCCTTTGAGGTTTGAAAAAGCCCTAAAAACACTGAAAAATAATGATTCATTACATACAGTGTGTCCGTAAAGTCATGGTGGGATTTTAAATAGCTATATTATTGCAACGAAACATGATAATGAGATGAAAAAAAGGCAAAGTGAAGAACAACTCTAAAAGAATAACTTTATTTAACGTAGTTCGATATGGGCTCCTCTGGTAGCCCTGCAGACATCTAGGCGGTGATTCAATTCCAGCCACACACGCCCAAGAACATCAGGAGTGACGGATGCGATAGCTTCCGTGATTTGCTCGTGCAAGTGATGAATATCCCTAATGGGTACACTGTACACGCTTTGCTTGACGTAACCCCACAAATAAAAGTCCAAAGGTGTCAGGTCCGGAGAGCGTGGAGGCCATGGCTTCCATCCTCCTCTTCCTATCCATCTCTGTGGAAATTTTTCATTAAGGAATTCTCGAACAACGTTGGCATAGTGTGGAGGAGCACCATCTTGCTGAAAGATGACATTATTGTCAATAAATTGGGGTACTGCAAAATGTTCCAACATAGCGAGGTAGTTGTGTGACGTCACAGTGGGTTCCGCGAAGAAAAATGGGCCAATCACTCGATCTCGTGCTAGAGCACACCACACATTAACTTTCGGGCTATTACGCTCATGTTCAACATAGGCATGTGGACAGCCTAGACTAACTACGAGATAAAGGTTAAGCTTAGCCTAGACTAACTACGAGATAAAGGTTAAGCTTAGCCTAGACTAACTACAAGATACAACTTTGAGAGTTGTTCTTAAATTTGGCATTGTTTCATCTCATTATCATGTTTCGTTGCAATAATATAGCTATTTAAAATCCCACCATGACTTTACGGACACACATCACCGCCTAGATGTCTGCAGGGCTACCAGAGGAGCCCATATCGAACTACGTTAAATAAAGTTATTCTTTTAGAGTTGTTCTTCAATTTGCCTTTTTTTCATCTCATTATCATGTTTCGTTGCAATAATATAGCTATTTAAAATCCCACCATGACTTTACGGACACACTGTATTACTAAAGCGGACAAATCCAATTCGATCGTCATCATGGACAAAAACAGTTATTTTGAAAAGATGAATACGTTATTGAGTGATCGTGACACGTACAAACCTCTAAATAGAGACCCATTGGAGGATGTTAATAAAATGTTTAACAGAAAATTAAAAGAAATATTAAAAAATAACTATAATGGGCTTTCACAGCAGTTTCTTATTATCAATCCGTCACTACCATATCTGTACGGCTTAGTAAAAACACACAAAGTTAATAATCCCATGAGGCCTATTGTTAGCTCAGTGGGCTCCGTAACCTATAAACTATCAAAATGGTTAGTTAGTTTATTAACGCCGTTAGTTGGCTCTATTTCTGAGTCACATATTGTAAATAGCATGGATCTTATTGACAAACTGAAGTTCCCTAATGACCCTAATTTCAAATTGGTAAGCTTCGATGTATGCTCGCTATTCACAAAAGTCCCTGTTGATGACCTACTTGATTTTTTAAAAGATAAGATCTCTGAATATTCTTTCCCTGTTCAACACAACACTCTTATTGAGTTAATTAAGCTTTTTGTCAAAGATTGTAAATTTCAGTTTGAAAATAAGTTTTATGCTATGTCGTTTGGATTGGCTATGGGAAATCCCCTTTCACCTGTACTAGCTAATTTATATATGGAATTTTTTGAAAGTAGAATTTTGCCTACGATTGTTAATTTTAACCTGGTTTGGTACAGGTATATAGATGATATTTTATGCCTTTGGCCTAATAATTTGGATGTGGACTTATTTCTTGGTAGGTTCAACAATTTAGTCCCATCTATTAAGTTTACAGTTGAAAAAGAAAATGATGGAAGCCTATCTTTTCTTGATCTAAAAATTTGGAGATGCTCTAATCAGTTCAAATATGAAGTCTACCGTAAGCCTAATAATAAAACTCTTATGTGCATTTTTATTCTGACCATCATCCTTCGATTAAATCCTCTATTTTCTCTGCTATGTTTCTTCGAGCATTGAGAGTTGTCAGTCCTGAATTTTTAGATTCCGAGTTATGCAATATCATGAATATTGGTACTAAATTATGTTATCCTATTTCATTTTTAGATAACTGTCTTAAGAAAGCCAAGAATAGGTATTATAATAATGTAATTGTAAAGGAATTTCAGCGTAAAAATATCCTTAGCCTACCTTACCATGTTAATTTTCAATACCTTCCAACTGTACTTAAAGCAATTGGCATTAATGTAATCTTTAAGTATAATAATACTGTTAAATCACGCCTAATAAAGAATAGCCCTGATATATGTTGTTGGTTGTGTGTATTCGATCGGATGTACACAATGTAACTCAGTATATAGGCCAAACCAGTAAAACGTTAGATATTAGGGTAAAACAGCATAAATATGCTTGTAGAACAGCTAATACTTCCAATGCTTTATTTAACCATATGTATAGATGTAACCATAGCATCAAGTGGGATAGTTCTAAAGCGCTTGTTAAAAACAGATATAATAGAAAGAAATATTCTAGAATGTGCATTTATTCATTTTAAAAACAATTTCAATAACAGTGCGGGGACGTATAAAATTGACGATATCATGTTAAAATTTCTTTTGCCTCCCATTAACCCCTGTTAAGTATGTGCTAATTGTTTTTTCCTGTACGTTGTATATATTTATGGGCATCTCGCCTTTTATCTTCATTCCCTGACGAGGTGTAGCTTTGAATACACGAAAGGCCTTGGAATCGTTTTTCTTTTTCCTTGTGGGTTTGCAGCATTCATTCATTTCACGTGTTTTATTGTGAAATTCATCCCATATTATATATATATATATATATATATATAGACAGACAGATAGATAGATAGCAAGAGCAAAGAAACCAACCATCTACTTCACCAGGCCAACTCAAGAGGAGGGGCGACAAGTTTAACCTTCGTGAAGTGAGGAATCATCGCACGGAACATCTGAAAGGTTGAAAAGTATATATGGGATGAATTTCACAATTAAACACGTGAAATTAATAAATGTTACACACCCACAGTGAAAATAAATAGCGAGTGCGAGACTTTGTGCATTTCTTGACGAGGTGATCTACTCTACAGTATAGTATCGCTGACTACGAATCTACTGGCCCCGGGTTCGGTTCCCGACGATGGCAGGGGGTGCTCAGCTCACCCAGCTGTTCACCCTCCAATATAAAATAAAATTGGTTAGTAGATAAGTGGTTAAGACGCTGGGCTGCTGATTGGGAGGTCATGAGATCGAGTCCTGGCGAGGACTTTGTAATTTCTGACCACTCGTAGTTGGTCGTGTTTCGAATTCCACGTTAAGCTGTAGGTCTAAAGTGAGATAATACGCTTGACCTTTGTCAGAATGAACAATTCGGGCAGAAGCAGAACCAAGGTATTATACAGTAAACCCTTATTTCATAATTCATAAATGATATCAATATAAAACTGATTTGATATATTTGTTGAAATACATTACCATCGTGAGCGCAGAGAAGCGAATTTCTTGAAGACCTAAAATGCTAAAATGGAAAATTCAAGCGCTTGTTTATAATAACTGTTGAACAAAACATTGCCTCGATTCATTTCGTCAGGACGGATCAAGCGGAAAGACGCCTAATTCTTTAATCTTACATCACGCTTACAGCAACGGTTGCTGTTCAGACATATTAACACTGTAAGATTAATATCTGACCTTCATTTAACTATATTTATTGCTCTGACACGAAAGTGTGGAAAAATTGAAGTATTCAAGCGTAGCCGCTTGAATGTACATTACAGTATAAAGATAAAACCCTGTTTTTCATGCTCATGGCAGAGACATAAAGAGCGTAAACGTTTGAAAAACCAACTGTGATTCGCATCATCACCCAATGACGGCTCTTTTCATTCCTCACAATTCTATTGTTTCCTTGTTTCCGCATGTAAAGTCTGTAATTTGTATTGCACTCCGAAATTTCAAAATTTCTGGAACCCATCGTGTATATATATACACAGCAGTGGCGACTCGTGACATTTTTGTTCAGGCATGCAATGTTATGGAATGGAAGAAAAACATCCGCCTAATCCTCTTGCCCAAACTTTGCATATTGTTTACATAGAACTTAGCAAGTTAAAGGTGTTTTACAAACTTTTGGGGACCACTTTGAAGGAAAGTTCATTTAATGTTAGGCTTAAATATGCGAACAAAAAATTAGACATATTTATATATAGTAGTTACCGAATTGATCTAAAGAAAAAGATACAAATTTAAAATTTACCTTAAATAATTGTGAAGCATTATTTGAATTGAAATTCTGCTCTCCTAGTTTTCCTGCAAAATTCTTCGATGACCAAATTGTAAAAGTACTCTCGATTCTCCATAAGCTTCTTGAGGAAATTTTTTTCAATTGAAATTAAGGCAAGATTAGATAGCCTTTCTTCACTTTGGGAACTCCGTAAATAACTTTTAATTCTTTTAAGCGCAGAAAATGATCGCTCAACACTTGCTGTCGATATTGGTATAGTTAGAATCAAATTCGTCAATTTATATATTTCCTTAAGACCTTTGTGCATTTCGCTTTCCAGTAGATATTTTAGGAGCTCAGCAACATTCTTTTTGGCAAAAGATTTGTGCGAATATAAAACACACAATTCAGAACGGAGACGAGGAAACTCAAAAAATGAATTGTAGCTTCTTTTCAAAGATTCAAAGCTCTCTCTGGGAAAGTAACATCATATAACTCAAATTTTTTGCAATCTAAAAGCTCAATGAATTCCAATTTTTCCATTGAACTGAAACGCTCTTTCATTTGAAGAAGTATATTATCGAATATTTCATGAAATAGTTGACTATACTTCTCTTGTGGAGAAAGACTCTGTTTCCTTTTACATACAGGTTCACCACATCTTTCTGTTATCAAGTCCCACATATCTGCAAATTTTGTATCCCTTATTTGTTTGATTTTTTTCATAGTGCTTTCAACGGTGATTGAGCTATACACAATATCCATAGATTTTGTTTGCAGCACATTAAATAGATATTCAGTAAAAGGAAAAATTGAAGAAAATACTTCTAATAAAAAATTAAAATCGAAAGTATCGATACCAGCAAGCAATCCGCGTGCACTATTTTTTGTTTTTTCATCAAATTTCTTTGGGTTTTCAAGAATGCTTTTTAAAAGATCTATTATATCTTCTTTATTTTCCTTAACTCTTTCAACTAGACGAGATGAATAGTTCCACCGCGTTGGAGCCAGTTTAGGGAAACGCTTTCCAACAACTTTGTCAAGCATTGAAGTTCGCTTAGTTGAACTGCTGAAAAATGATGACAAACTTCCTAATACTGAAAAAAAATTATTACATTCGGAAATTTCAGCGACAGCTTGGGATAAAACAAGGTTAAGTTTATGGGCGTAGCAGTGAAGAAAAATAGCCTCTGGTACAGTTTCTCTAATCTTTGTTTGTACTCCATTAAGATCGCTCCCCATAACAGCAGCACCGTCGTAGGTTTGAGCAACTAATTTTTTCAAACAGCCCAGTTCACCTAGTTGCCTTATAGATAAATCAGAAATCGCTCCTGCACTTCTATCATTGCTGACGTCATTGAATTTTATAAATCGTTCACAAATCTCTCCATGTTTATTAACATAACGAACAACAGTAGAGAGTTGAGAAAAACAGCTGACATCAGATGTTTCATCTAATAAAATCGCCACATACATGCAGTCGATAAGCTCACGTTTTATTTGTTCTAACATAACTGCACTAATAGATTGAATTATGTCATTCTGAATAGCAGATGATGTTCCCTTAAAAACAGTCGCAGTTTTTAAATGGTTTTGAAGCTTTTCATCGAATTCTCCCATACAAAATACCAATTCAATATAGTTACCCCTATTGTCAGCGTTTTCTTCTTCATTGTGACCGCGAAATGCTAATTCTTGCATACCTAAAAAACATGTTATCCTAATCAAACGTTTCAAAATTTCTCGATTCTTATTAACTTCTTCGTTATGTCTGGAAATGGCAACTGATTTCTGCTCGTTGAGTATTAAATCAATTCTTTCTGACTTTCCAAATGTTTTAAGATCAACAAATGCATTTATGTGAGCAAGAGATTTTTCATGGCGAGAAATTGCAGTATGTAAATTGTTTAAATCGTCGTATCCACGACTAACAGAATTCCACACAGAGTTATCTCTTGAAAATAGGAAACACGACCAACAGTACAATTTGTTATTTGAAATATTTCCACATAACCAGGGAACATCATCATACAGCTTAGGATTAAATTTCCTAGTGAAGCCTTTATTTTCTTTGCTTAAATTCAAATGTGGAATCGGTCTGCCATTATTCAATATGCGCTTTTTCTCATCAAAAGAGAGTGAGTAAAATCTTCTAGTCTTCAATTGATTAAACACATCGTCAGTCATTATGGGCACTACAATGCTATAATTTATTTAACTGATTATCCAAAATAATTAAAGCACAAAAGGGAACACCGAACACAAGTGGATGCTTGCGGCGGTGGTACTGGAAAGAAGCCTTGTCAGAATTGCCAGATGTTACTTTTTGGTGAATGCACCTATAAAACTGAATGCATGCCGTATTATTTTCATTAATTAAAAAAAATCAGAACAAAGCTTTTGAATTATTTTTAGTAAAAATATTAAGTAAATTTTCTAAGCATATTTTAAAACATATTGCCTTTTGAATTTAGCTATGAGGCTCAAAAAAAATATCTTATGGATAGTGAGAAGTCTCCTTAAAAAATTGCCCAAGGCAAGGCGGTGTAAACAAAATCATGTCTTATTTCACTAGACAATTAAGAACATTTCTCTGTACCCAGACTGAATTAGTGAATGCTTTAGCTACAAGTATTTCGATCTGTGTACAGAAAAATGTTCTTAATTGTCTAATGAAATAAGACATAATTTTGTTTACACCGCCCAATAGCCAGTACATGCGTGATTGAAGCCTTAGACTATTTTTAGTTTCTGAAATTATTTTTGTCAATTATAATCCTTACTTAGATCTGAAAAGAGAACATATTTAACACATGCATTGCATGCGTTGCATTCATTAAGAAATCGCCACTGATATACAGTATATATATATACACACACACACACACAACACATACACTGTATATACACCTTTGGTTAGCTTCCGCCCGAATTGTTCATTCTGACGAAGGTCAAGCTTTTCACTCCACCTGAGACCTACAAGTTAACGTGGAATCCGAGCCACGCCCCACCAGCAGCCCAGCGTCTTAACGTCTTAACCACTAGGCCACCCAGGGTACCCCTTTATCTACCAACCACTTTCTTTTATTGTGTGGAAGAATGAACAGCTGGGTTTTGCTGCGCGCCAGTGCCGTCACCGAGTCTCGAACCCGGGGCTGACGGATTCAGTAGTATAGGCGCAAAATGGACGAGTGCAAGAATGTTGCAGAGATAATGATCAGTGTTGCAAAGGGGGTGGGGGTATGTTACAAAGGGGGGTATGTAATGAAAGGGGGTGAGGGTGTGCAATGAAGGGGAGAGAGGGGATGGAGAGGGGAAGGGTCTTCGGGGGGAGAAGGGAGGATGACCTCCCCACAAAGGGGTTGCCTTAACCTAAGAGAGGAAGAGAAAGGAGAGACGGAGGAGGTCTTTGGGGGAGAAGGTGGGATATCCTTACCCCCCAAAGGGAAACCTAACCTAAGTCTTAACCTAAAAAGGAAGGAGAGAGTTCTTTATTCCGCCGAAGTTCGCATCATTATGAAGGTCCCGAAGCCAAGCAGCTCTTATATAGAGGAAGGTTGAGTTGCCAGATATCACTTTTTATTTTAATTGTTCAAGTATACATTATTAGGGTGAGTTGCTAGATACCACCATTTAACTTAATTCACACGAGTTGCCAAATAGTGTTTTTATTTACTAAAAGCAAGAACGACAGGTATAACTTATTAGGGTGAGTTGGTAGATATCACCTTTATTTTAATTGACACGAGTTACCGTTTTTAAAAGCATGCGCAACTTTCTCCTTAAAATGATTCAGAAAGAGTTAATTATTAAAAAGAAACCCAAAATTAACTCTGTCTATTTACTTTTGACAATCCTTTCTTGTGATTGAAAAAACAAATTGCATCAGGAAAATAATATTACACACCTTTTATATATATATATATATATATATATATATATATATATATATATATATTTATATATATATATATAAGAAAAACAATAATTATTTAAACGTCGTTCTATTTACTTTTGACAATCCTTTACACACGATGGAATGATCAAAATAATAAAAAAAAATAGTATAAGAAATATGAACTAGAAATTCTGTCTATTTAATTATGACAATCCTTTCTTGGGAGTGAAAAATCAGACTGCATCAGAAAAATGACAATACCTTCCTTATATATATATATATATATATATATATATATATATATATATATATATATAAGATAAACAGCTGCGAGAACGGCTTTCTCCTTAAAGTTATTGAGAGCTAATTATTAAAACGAAACCCAATATTAACAATAAACGACGAATGGCTTAGCAAAAGAAAGCGTTCCATTAACATATGCTCTAAGAATAATATTCAGTTTTTCTTCATTAAAACCTTAGAATGTATACTCTGTCTATTTACTTTTGTCATTCCTCTGTATATATACACAGAAGATGTGTCTTATCAATTTCGTGCAGTTTTTTTCGTTCATTTTATTAATTCTATCGATTTGAGAAATCTACACACACACACACACACACACACACACACACACACACACACATTTATATTAAATTTCCATATGAAAACAGGATTAATAATATGCGAAGATATACTGAAATGTATATTAAATTTGGTAATAAACAATTATTCTCATACAATATCGTTTATTTTCACATTGTGTTTAGTCGAGAAGGAATGGAGACACGAATGGAAAAGGGTCAACCATATTTACCCCGAAGCTTTTCTGAAGGCCTCAAAGCTTAACCGCAAAGAATCTTTTGCCCTAAATTCATCCCTTCTCTCTAGAAAATCAGAAAGTTTTGTTTATAGCGGACTTCTTAAAGAGAACTAATTATTTAAGCGAAACCCAATATTAGCAATAAAAGAATAAATAAAACACCTTTACATCATTCTGTTTATTAAATATTGTAAATATATAGAAAATAAATATACATTTGAATGACCAAAAAAATTAAAAATAATAATAGTTCAAGAAATATGAACGAAGAATATGTACAGGGTGGGCGAGAAGTCACCGTACACCAACCAATGTGCAATCATAATCAATCATAATTAATCTGAATCACTTACGTACTTCGTGGTTACATATTCAGTGGATCCGTATGTGCACCTTGATGCTGGACACACAAGCGGATGCGCCTCCATGTCCTCTGTGATATGCGTCGGAGCATTTGACAGTTCATTCACGAAAGTTGGGCGATACGGCCTCACTTTCAGATCTTTCTTCATGTGGTCTCGCATCGTTGACCGTGGCACACCAAGCTCTGATGATCGTTTCCGCGTCGACTTAATTGGGGAACGTTCAATGGAAGCGGCAATCGCTGCACATGTTTCCAAGCGCGTTGTCTTTCTCCCACTCCACGGCCTGTCTTTAACGCTTCCAAGAGCGAACGCACGTTTTTCCCAATCCAGCAGTGTCGCTCTTCGTGGTGGAGCCTTATTAAACCATTCCCGAAACACAGCCATCACCTGCGTCATTGTTTGTCCCGTGTGTGGTCTCTCATGCACCCACACACTTGCCACCAACCGCTCCTCAACAGAGTAACTGCTTGTGTTAACCATACCGACAGCACCACAACTAAATTCCATGGGTACGGCTGTCACGTACGCACTATCTTCGACACTGTTGCCAGATTACCATTCGACACTGTTGCCAGACTGCCATTGTACATAGTAGTGTGTGCTGTGCTGTGCTGTGTAAACTCAAATTGATTTCGGGTGCGTATCGTGCGGGTGTACGGTGACTTCTCGCCCACCCTGTATATGATAAAAAAATAGAATGAGAGAGAGAGAGAGAGAGAGAGAGAGAGAGAGAGAGGACGATACACACACACACACATAACCAAATCCACAAGTCAGGAATCTTTGGAAAGCTGTTGTTAGTATGGCTGCAAAATATGAAAATGCACATTCTACTTGTAGAAATCTTCTAGATTTCTTATTTTCTAATGATCTTTGTGTTACTGTGCTGTTTCGTCAGGATTATGAAGAGTAGTTGCGCTAATTTAGTTTCCTGCGGTACTGAGCTGAGCGACTCTGATGAAGATATTCCTATAACGACGTGCATCCGAAAAATTGAGACTCAATTAGTATGGCCGCAAAATAATAAAATATTGTTGTGATGGCTGATCAATATTGCATAAATGTGAGGGTTGGGGAAAACCGAGAAAAGTATGGATGCAAATATTGTTGTGGAAGAGATTTGCAAGTGCCAATACACAATGTGAGCACTAAATCTACGGAGAGAATATAAAGACGCCATTAGTCGTCCAATCAGGACGTCCAAAGCTTGGACCCATAATATGGGTGTTACGATTGGTACACAATTTAGACCCGCTCAGTTACACTGGCAACCAATCATCACGAGCCGCTCTTAGTCTTTTGGGGCGGTGCTTGGGATTATGCGTACAAAAGGAAATATTTTCAGCTGGGAGTCACAGTAACTATTTTCACCAGTGAATAAACACTCCCTCAGCCATGAGTCAAGAAATTTATAGTTCACCGGATTTATATCAAGATGGTGACATTGTAGCATTGTCCACAATTAATCTTTTTAAAGCTGCTGACCGGGATGGATTATTTCCAACGCAAACCGTTGGTGATATTTGCAATGACGCTCTTTACGATCCGGCGCAAGGGACTGCCGTAGAGATGTAAGTGCCTATAATTTTATTTTTTGAGTCAATTACTCGCAAACTGTCAGAAAGAGGCTTATTTCATCGTAATATATATATGGAAGGTTGTAGTAATTCACCTCGTCAAATACATCATTTAGGTAATCGCAATTATAGATTAGTCTACAGTTATATCCTGTTTTGATTCATTGAATTTTTTTATAGCAATCTTTTGCATGTTTTTTATAAATTCAAATGTTATTCGGAATTACCTCTTAAATGAATTTCTCTGGGCGGTTCAAAGATGTCTTCACATTGTAATACTCTTACTATATGTATACTCTGTATATGTTTTTATTAAAAAAGATTCAGTATGAACATTATTCTTTCTCCTTTAACCCTTAACCGCCTAAATTTTTATTTAGCTCTGAAAAAAATTAAATTGTTGAAAATTGTGATCTAACAGGAGTCAATAAGGCATGTATGTATTTACATTAATTTATTTTTGTTTTTTTAATGAATTAATGAAGGTGGATTATTTTGGGCACCTAGGCACACGAGACAAATTTAATGTGAAAATCTACGGAGAATAAAACACAAAATCTGGAACAATTTTTACTGATATTAAAATATAAAACTAATACAAAACATTTTTATGGATAATGAACAGCTAAGACTTATATTTATTACTATTCAAACATTTTTCTGCAAATATAATAATGAAATTTGAATATTACTTTACAAATTTTTTGTATGAAAGTCTGCAAAACAATTCTTTTTTTGTGTAATACACAAATATACATTACATTTCTGGCAGTGTGTCATAACTCTGCTTTTGCAACCAATCATCTTACACATGTGTCTAACTGAACCAACATTAGGTAAATGGCCAAGATTGTCAAATCTTATATAATTTTCAGGTATATGTCAACCTTGGTTAACAATTTTTCTTTTCGGTTCTTCTGTGGCTTCTATAGATGGTCTCCCCCTTTTACATTTTTTAGTTACTTTACCAGAAAACACCAAAGATTTAGCTGCCCTAGCCTTGAATTGTGCCAAAATATTTTGGTTTTTACGGGGAACACTCATATCATCACATGATCGCCTGTACAGTAGCCAAGCATTGACCAGTGCCATGTCAAACAGGTGCCAAACAATCATATGATAATACTTTTTAGACTTAAAAGAAAACCTATACAAGGATACCAATTGGTCATGCAGGTCTACACCACCCATTGCTTTGTTATACTCATGTACAATACTGGGGCAAATAATGGATATCTTTCCCTTTTGGTGATGGTCAAACCTCTCTTTCTGAACAACAGGCTCTGCTGTTGCAAAGGTTGACAAAGTTGTAACAGTTCTACTATCAAACCATTTTACTGCTGTTACTCTTATTCCATCTACATTTGCATCCCACTCTTCAAATGTACCTCTACCATTAGCCTTCATTTCTTTATCCTGGGTGAATGATAGACCAGGTAGCCTTCTTGATTGAACAGTGCCACAAGACCAATAAATTTCATAAAGAATTGAAAAGGGCTAACCAAGCAATCTTCAGGATTTTCCGATACCAAGATATTATCCTCAAAATCTGGATGTTGTGGAATAGGATCCCGTGCTTCAATCTTTTCCCAAATGGGATTTCTCTTTTGAAGGGTTTTCTTCTGACCATTTACATGTGATGAAGGCAAGGGTGAACTGTTATCAACACATAAAACAACAGTGCTAGAAGATGAAAGGTCCTGTTCCTGTTCTGATTCTGAACTCGACTGTTGTGACTGTCCTCTTTCTTCCAAAATGTTTGTTTCTTCGTCTCCTGATCCATTCTCTTCGTCGCTTGTTTCAGCAATTGCAAGAAATAGAGACTTGCGAGTGCGATTTCCAGCAAAAAAGCTTCCTGTTGCAATTGAAATGACTGGCCTCTCGGATAATCCATTAGTTCCTGGAAAGAGTGTTTGAGTATATATAAATTTTAGTCTACAAAATATCTATCAATACTATTCTAAAAAAATAAAATAGTTTCCCAAAAATTCTCAATCTATGAAAGAAAACGTTTGCCCAGGAGGACTTTGCCATGCCTAGCTGCTGATTTTTGAGCACTATACTCTAATGACATCTAATATTTATGCTAATATATTTTTTAAATAAAAGCAATCTTATTTACAATCCAGGATATATGTTTTTGCCCTAAAAATTATTAGAACATTGTATCTTACCTGTAAATGATTCCATTCTTCAAAATATTTTTGGTTTTGAACTAACACTTCCCTCAAGACAAACGTCGTTTGAAAAGGCCATGAAATAAAAAAAAACCCGAGATATTGCCAAAAGAGGTATCTGGCATCTACAGTTAGGTGTTCAAGAAAGGCCACCTCGGCGTAGCAGACGATATTACAATAATTATTCAATATATTTCGATTATTTTGAAGGTGTCCAAATATGGGCACCACGGCGGTTAAGGGTTAAGGTCCGATGAGGATTTGTCACGTGTTATGCAATCTTTTCGTTTTGAAGAACCCCGTGTCATGGACCTGAATACGGAGGATATACCGAGCAGTCAGCCCAACGAATGTTACATCATTAACGAAATAATGTTTTTTTTTAAATCTTTTTTGGGGGTAAGAAGACAATGTATTTTCATCAATTTATTAAATGAAATAAATCATGTTTTTAGTACACTAACCATCTTAAACTGCAGAATATACAAACTAACATTATTGGTTACAAGTATATACACGAACAAAACATTATACTATACAACGAGGACACACAATTGGAAAATGGCATTTTATCTGTCTGCATACCATTTCATCGTTTCGTTGAGTGTGACACGGGTCGAATAATTTAAAAAAATTTATAGTCTTTACCACGTGACATATGCATGAGAAATGAAATGCAGTACAACCCGCATGTATTACTAAAATTACCTTGTAATCGGAATGGGTTCCATACAACTTCGGAGATATGTAACTGATCGAGAAATTTTACAATAACAGGATCACTCCAGGGTTGTGTCCCGAGTGAATCAAAATAGTACAGGCGGTTCCTATTTTTAAAATAGATTGCAAGCCAATGAATCTCTTCGTTACCGATGACATCTGTATTCACAATAAGACTATGGCAATCTCGCGTAGTTGACAAATTCAATGCTTCATTCTTCGCAAACACACCGATAAATTTGGAACGTGTGATTCGTTCACTATTCATTACTCTCTGAAGTGTATTCGCATCCATTTTAAAAGTCAGTGATAACGCCCCTAAATCTGTCTACTTCTATTAGAGCTTGTGACTCGAGATATACTAGTACACTAATAGGCGCGTCTATAGGCTTGGTGAATTCCAACCTGACTGAGATGTTTCCACTCTGCTGTGGACTTAAATGTGTATTTACGCTAGCAGATAAGTCAGGTGTGATGTCAAACGGATAAAGGTTAAATTGATTAATGAATTCTTTCTGCGTTATCCCATTCCCGAGCTCATCACAATCACCGGTAATATGGGCCAGATTACTATATGCTCTCGCGCAAAGAGGTGACACAGCGTCTGATGAATAGTCCGTATTCAATGTTCCTCCCAACGCAATGCCATTAACATATAGAGTTATATTTTTAAGTCCGAAATTCTCGAATTTAAAGGCACTCTTTTTATATTTTCCATTCACCGAAGCATGGTTCTGCATTCCGATTAATATCCTTTGAGGAAGATTTCCCAGGGCGATGTTTTCTATCTGTTTCGATGTCAACCCTGCTGGCACCGTGTATAGTTTGATTTGTACACTGTTATAGGGTATTTTACTGTGGCGTTTAGTAAATTTTTCTCAATTTCTAGTTGTTTTGAACTTAATTTCACTCGTCGTACGCGGAGGTATGTCTCCATAATGTGAACCACAACGGGTTTTGCTCCCTCTTCTTGATCAGCATCCACATTTAAGCAGATCTCAGGATTCGTGCGGGTGAGCTTTATTTTCATATCCACTCCATTCACAAGCAACTTCTCCTGGAATGTGAAATCTGTATGCAGACGTCAAAAACACTCGTATATCTTCTTTTTAGAATTTTTAAATTTGTCCTTTATACTACTTTCGTCTTTAGTTTGATAATATCCCTCGGCTCTTTAAAAGGTATCCTTCGCTTCTTTGGAAAAGTTGGACATTTTCCAGATAGGCTCGTAGGTGATAGTACCCCGTGCCTACCGATATGTTGACCTGATTTAAACATACGTCACACTGGTTGAATATGGAGTACAGAAAGTTTGTTTCAGGGTATACAGCATATTTGTCATCGCAGTCCGTCTCATCAGAATGGGCTATACGTAGTTTAGCGTACATGTGCACGCAGCTTGGATCAAAAAAGTAAGGGCCTGAGCTGGGTATCACGAATTCTATAGGAGCACTCGGGGAACTAATTGTGTTTAAAGGGTTAATTGTAATAAAGTCACTGTGTTCAATAGAAACTTGAGTTGGGGGCATTCAAAGAGGGATAGCTCCGATTTACAGCATTGTCAACTACACGGATGGATGAAGCGTGCCATGACGAGTTAGAAATAGTGCCTCCTCTCTCGACAAGTAGTAAACAAACTATGATTCATGAGATCAATGTCCTTAGCTTATATCAGTAAAAAAAATGGTCAACTATAGGTTTCATTCGCTTACAACACTTCTTTTTTGATATCCTTTTACGTTTAATGCCACGTGGTGGTAATCCCTTCTTCCGGCCAGTCCTCCTCTTCTTCCCACCACCACGCATTTTTCTCTTTGCATCTTTGACGATTTCATCCCGTGCACGTTTTAAATGTTTTTTTTAGAGCTTCTTTAGGTTTAGCCCCAGCCACTATGTCTTCTGCAGTGTTAAAACCTGATTGTAGCGCTTTCCTTCCGAGGTATCTGGCACCCCTCTTCAGCAAAGGAACAGCCGTACGTAGTATGGTTGAAAAAATGGACCCACGTCCACTACCACGCTGGTATCTCACCCCTCGATAGACGGTGAAAGGCTTTCTGTCCATTATAACTCAGTGCGTCGAAAGTGCGGCTTCACTGTTAAGCTCCCGTCACCGAATGGGAAATTTTTACCCTCAGTCGTTCTTATATATATTGGGGTATTGGTTATTAGATTAGTTGCGACATTCACATAATGGGGTCTGTCATATGTAATACTCAAACTCCTTCCTCTATGGTTGGGGATGTGGGCAATGCGCAGCAGGCGTGCCTGGGTATCCCCAACAAACTGGTGCTCTACTATATTGCTGTAAATATAGCACATGTCTAGGGACTGAGAGCTTTCACCCACTTTCTCCATCTTCAATTGATAAATTAAGTTGGACAAGTCATGCTGTACCTCGTGAAATGTCTATTTGGAAAGCTGATCGATATCGCCCCTCGGCCTTTGATTTTAGGATTAGAGTATGTGTAGGGTTTCCTTTGTTTACGATTTCGTATACTAAATCAGTCGTAAGATTTGAGTTTTTTAAACTTAGGTTTAAGTCTCTCACAACATCCTCGGCCGAACCATAACGGCCCGGACCTAGTGTTACTACTTTACTGTAATACCGTGCAATCTCAGTCCGGTCGATACGTATAGTTTCATCCCGAGTTACCCCGACTTTTTCACACTCATCAATGTCTCTAAGAATCGTAAAAACGGTATCTTTATAATCAATATTTAAAAAGAGGGTTTCCAGCTGAATTTCACATATCCCCACCTCATACGAATCACGGCCCAATTGAATGGGTCCATGGAGCTCTGTTACAAAGTTGGCTAGTGTGTTGTTAGAGTGTACAGACAGGGATGAGGAGGACGGGAGTGTGACGTAGAAATGGTTAGGAGCCATGTTGCATACTATTTAAGCTTTATTATTGCATCAGCTTTTATATAGGTGTTGAAGCTTTCTGAGTACCCTAGCCATTTCACCAGGTACATTTTTCTCTTTCCTGAACCGTTGCTTCCTAAAATTTTCTCAATTTTAAACACATTTTCTCCTAAATTAAATGCCACTTTCTGCAATTCCTCGCGGTAAAAGCCTCCTGCGATTTCTTCCCCATTCAAATTTTCAGCGTAATACATCATTATCTCACCTTTAAGTCTCATAGCCTTAACTTTAAAAATCTCACGTGTCCATCCTTGCTCAAATCCCTTCGCGAATTTATTTCCCGAACGCGACAGCCTTACATAATCATGATTTTGAAACGCGCAGAATGTGGTGGTGGTGTTCCATCTCTTCTCACCTCTGGGCGCGTACCTCTTTCTAAAACTTCATTAGGTGTTGTCCCAATCGTGCGATGGTGTGAGCGGTTGTATGATGAGGCCAATGATTCCAGAATGTCTAGAAATCTGTATGTGTTTTTATGTGTAAAATAGCGGTGCATGCGTTCCTTTATGGTACGTTGAACTCTTTCAGCTAAAGAAGCCTTATGTAGAGAATTGGTAGTGTAATAGCTGATATTAAACTCTGTCAACATGTTCTGAAAAGCACAGCCTATAAATTCCTACCCCATATCCGTACAAAAATAGCCAGGAACCCTGTTTTCTCTTAACATCAGCGTTTTGGTGGCTTTAGCAACTGTTTCAGGTGATTTATTTTTCAGAGGAATTAGCCACAGATATCTAGAGAATACATCTATTATGAATAGAATGTAGCGGTAACCATCGTTATACACAGAATATCTTTGCATGTCTGTTTAATAGGGCTAGCAATTCGCTTTCCATTCTTTTAAGCCTGCTTTTACGGGAATCTATATCCGGTCTGGATTCTTTGAACTTTGCAGTGAAGCATACACCTCGTGTGGAATCACTACCACTTTCTTCATTATATTAATCTAGTGAGTAAAGGACCCAAAATTGAAAATAAGATGGGTAGGAATGACCCTCCTCTTTGTACAATAATTCGTTTTTTTTCCCTACAGTTTGACTTTTACGAGCGAGTGCACGTATTATGTTCTTGTAACGGCGTAGGCGAGCCTTCTGAGGTGGTTTCATTGATACATTGCAATTTATAACGTTAAGACAGATTTCACAGATGCATTTAAAAAGTCGGAGTCGATATTTTTAGCAAACATCTGCTGCATTGCTCGGGGCAGTCGATGATAGATTTTTATTAATTCACTGTATTTCTTTAGCCTCTTTGTCATTCTGGAATGTACACCGTTTCAGGCTCGTTTGGAAATATATTCGTTCTTAGAAGCACCCTGAACGTGTTTCGCGGATGAAGGTCGCAAAGCAAATATCCGTAACGCGGGCTTGTAGCTTTATAAACTTCCAAAAACTCCTTACGTTGATTCGGGAACATTTGATTGGCTAATACCCCAATTTGTGATACATCTCTACGTTGCGCGAATAAGACTAGATATTGTGTATTTAACGACACGTCGCGCATGTATCTATTTTTGAAAAATAGATTCTGATTGATGAAGAATACGCTTATGTTGAGATGGTGAGAGAATACTGTAAATGTCTCGGCAAACGTTTTATCCATCTCCAGCATGAGATCGTCAATTACAATGACTGTATGTTCATTTCCCTTTAACGAATTAACATCATATACACCTTTGTGGAACAAAATATCATCTTGGTACTCGTTGAACACTGATTGATACGTCGAATAGCACCATATAACTTTATGCACAAATTTTGAGAATATCTCTCCCTTTTCTTTAATGATTTTGAGCATAAACACAGTTTTACCACATCCTGCAGGTCCAGATATAATACATATGGATGGGCTCGTGAATCTGAATTTTTCTACAGAGTCCATTTCTAACACGTCACACTCCTAAGTGGGTCATTTAAAAAATATAATATTTAAGTGCTACTCCTTATATTCTACAATCTTGTTTTTCTCTTCTCCCACAGAACTGTGAATGACGATGAGGTACAACACCCCATCATCGACATTACAGATGACCCCGACGACAGTGTAGTTGTGATCACAGAATCCTTCCCCGCCGACGAATCCTCACCAGCGATACCTGGAGCACGCGACAATTCAAAGCGGAGACATGATGAAGAGCCCTCCAGCCGGTTGTTAGACCACCAGTAGTAGAGCCCCAACCCTCTACGTCTTACGACACAACCCCCACAATAGTACCTTCCTCAAATAAAAATATATCCCCTTATTCCTGTACAACTCCGTGTACATCCTCCGCAGCAGCATCTCGCTCTGCTGAGGATGGCATAACATTCGAGGTGGTGCGTACCGATGCCCCCACCCCAGTCTTGACGAGAAATCGGTATATAGTCAGGGTTGATCCTAGATCCGTGTATAGCAATGGTGTTGAACACGGACTACGGCGCATAGTTGAGCGTATTGTAGAGTTTTCCCTTCAGAACCGCGACGAACGTGAAGTCAGGACGATGCTGAAGATGTAGAGTATATATTAGGCCGTATAATGCAGGCCTCTCAAAGTAGTATAGCCTTCAATATGGACAACTTCACGGTAAATATTGACCGTGTATTCCGTGTTGCGGGTCATAGCGCCACACCTTATACTCTTAACTTCAGTTCTCAGGCTATTTATAAACGGCATATAAACGTCGATCGTGGTTGCGGCTTTATAGCAGTAGTCTTGGCTTGTATGTTTACTGTACTAAATACACGGGTCAAAAACATTTGGTTGCCTACGGTAGTGGAGCGTGCCCGTAAACTAGCTGTAGACTGTAAACTTGAGTTTGACTGTGCTATGGGTCCTGAAGAAATGAGAAGGGTAGAACAGGAAATGAATGTTCGTATAGCTGTATTTGGACTGGATGATCGTCGTTGGACTGTGTATGTTTTTAAAAGCAGTGTGAGAGATCGTACAAGGCCCCTACTTATTTTAGGACTGTCAGGGACAACGTATCTCCCCACCCGTAATATAAGGGACCTTTACGCGAGTTATGATAAAAGTCGAAAATATAGGCGACATCATGATTTGTGTAAGGGATGTATCGAGTTTGCGGATGATATAGTGAAACATTGTAAAGATTGCCACATGGTATGTGAGCAGTGTAAAAGCACCAAATGTGAAAGCCGTGTAGTTGAAGCTCAGAAGAGGGACTGTGATGTGTGTAGACGCACATTTTTCAATAATAACTGTTTTGAGCTCCATAAATCAATTGGCACGTGCAGGAAAATGAGAATCTGTGAATGTGGTATGTTTCATATGATGGATAATTGGGGGAATTTCAACATAAATGTGATGAAATTCACTGTCCTACATGCCATGAGAAATATAGGCGGATGGAGTAAAGCATGTATGTTATATGAAAGATGCTAAGCCTAAAAATAACCCTTGTATAACTGTGTACTACGATATAGAAACATACACGAACGCAGAAACCAAAGAGGTTATTCCACATTTACTTGTAAGCCAGACTATCTGTGATGAGTGTATGGAGATCGAGTGTGATGAGTGTCACAAATGCGGTAAACGTACAAACGTTTTTAAAACGAGTGCCTACGATAGCCCTGTGAAACTCTTTGTGTCCTATATTGTCAAGCTAGCGGACAAGTTAAAAAAATGACTGTGTATATTCTCGCCCATAACGGGCAAAATTTGACACACAGTTCCTTTATAAGGAGTTGCTTGAGCACGAGTCATCTGAGATATTTACAGGTGACCCTTGAAAAGAGGCAACAAGCTAATACAGATGCAAATAAGAGGTAATGTACAGTTTAAAGACACTTTTATTCACACCTTGTAAATTAGCAAAGCTACCCAAGGTGATGGGCGTAGCCGCTGAAGTTTCAAAAGGATATTTCCCTTACACGTTCCTCACTACGAAACTTTAAATTACGTAGGACTACCTCCATCCAAACATTACTTTAACTATGAATGTATGAGTACAGATGAACGTGAAGATTTTACCGATACTACAACAGTTTTAATGAATGAATCCTTATAATATAGCTGATGAATGTGAGCGTTATTGCGTGAATGATGTGCGCGTGCTTAGAGTATGTTTCCAGGCCTTTAGAAGGATGTACATAGGCCGTTTCAAATGCGATCCGTTGCAAGTCGCAACCACCATCGCCTCATTATGTTTTACGGTGTTCAAGAATAACTTCATGCCTAAAGACACCTTAGCCATTATTCACAGAAACAATCCCCAGTTATGGGCACAAGGCTATTTACTGGCTCATACACCTACATCAGCAGACAGGTGTATACATAAAGCATGCCCGCAACACGGGTGAAGTACCCATTAAGATTAATGGTCGTGTTTTTTGGGTTGATGGTCTAAGTGAAAACCGTGCCACTGGTGAGAAGACTGTGTACTCCTTTAACGGTTGCTGGTGGCACGGATGCCCCCGTCCTGAGTGTGGAATCGCAGGAGATATCCACGGTAGATCTCCTGCCGACTGTCTTGCGTGGACCCGCACCCGCGATCAACTTATAGGATCCCAGTTCACTCACAAAGTCTTGTGGGAACATGAGTATGATGCACGGATGGAGACAGACGGAGAGTACCGTGAAGAAATAAACACGATCAAGCGTTCAATGGTACTGGATCCTCTCAAATGCGGTGATAGCTTGTTCGGAGGGCGTACAAATCCCTTCAAGCTATAGTTTCCGCCTACGGAAGGTGTGAAACTCCATTACTACGACTTCTGTTCTTTATACCCCTACGTGATGAAGAACAATCCGTACCCCGTAGGTGCGACTGAGAAACTGGTGGGGCCTGACCTACCCACCATCGACGAGTTCTCAAGAAATTTGAAATGGTACTATTTCGGCCTTTCTTTCGTAGACGTACTCCCCCCCTCGCGATTTATGGATGCCGATCTTACCCGTCGTTATCGATCACAAGCTCATGTTTCCCTTGTGCGTGAAGTGCGCAGAAGAGAATAATGGTGATTGTGACCATGCAACCCACCAGCGTAAGATTAGAGGTGTATATACAAGTCCAGAGCTGGATCTAGCTGTTCGCCATGGCTACAGCATATTGAAGATACATGAGGTGTGGAGGTTTCAGAAGCTATTCAACCTTTTCACGCCATATATAAACGCTTTTTTGAAAGATAAGGTCGAAGCATGGTCGAAGCATCAGGGTATCCGCGAGGAGTTGATACCGAAGATGAAAAGTCGGCCTATATTCAACGTTGCCGTGACCGTGAAGGTATACAGCTTGACCGTTCCCAAATTGTAAAGAACCCTGGCAAGCGTTTTAGTGCAAAGTTGTGTCTAAACAGTCCTCGGGGAAAATTTGCACAGAATACCGGCAAAGGGAACGTTCATTTGGCACAAAGTTATAGTGAAGTCTGGGATTATGCCAATGCTCCCGATAAAGAGGTCATGGAGATCATGAATGTAGGTAATACTTACATATTAAAAGTACAACAATACCAAATTGGCCACAGATACCTCACGGGTTACAAACATACCTGTAGCCAGCTTCACAACGGCCTACGCACGCATCAGACTTTGGGGCTTATTGCATTCTCTTGGGCGGAGGGTATTGTACGCTGATACAGATAGTGTGATATTCACAGAGAGGGTGAGTGAATACATGCCTCCTATTGGTGAATTCTTCGGTGAGTTCACTGATGAGATCAAGGATGAATATGGAGACACCGCATATGCCGACTCTTTTGTCTCATCAGGACCAAAAACGTATGGGGTACGGGTGAGGGTGGGGGAGGATATGAAATATATCGTGAAGGCAAAGGGAATCACGCTCAACCATGCGAATCTACGGGTCGTTAACTTTGAATCGTTGAAGGATCTAGTGTGTTTGGATGATGATGAGGGAGATCGGCCACCCCAACTAACTGTAGGCACCCACAATTTTAGGGCGCAGAAGCTGGGGGGCGTGAAGGAACTTAGAGGTAAAAAGGTGTGCCGTAACACCTATAGGAAACGTTACCAGTTACCTGGTACCTATGATACCGTACCCTTTGGATACCATAATCTTTGATGTGTCTATTGTTAACTTATTTATTACACGTATTTGTAAATATATATACACCTTGAATGTAATCTTTGATGTGTCTATTGTTAACTTATTTATTACACGTATTTATAAATATATATATATATATATACCTTGAATATAGTCTTTGATGTGACTATTGTTAACTTATTTATTGCACGTATTCGTAAATATATATTCACCTTGAATATTTCGTTTATTAAATAAATCGTGTTTCAATTAGCATTTTAATTTCTCCTTTGTGTGTGTGTGTGTGTGCGTGTGCGTGTGTGTGTGTGTGTACACAGGAGAAAGTTCTAAGCTCCGCCCACTGTAAGACCAGCACCGTGAGTCATGCTACTACCTGGGCTTCCCTGCGTGCTCAGTTGATCGCAGTAAGCCCTGGACATCAGACGTGTATTCTCCCGCATAGACAGAAAATAGTAATGGCTACCTTTAATAATGCTTGTTCAACGTTTATGAAATGGTATTCTGCAAAGTGTCAAGATGTGGTGGATACTGAAAAACTCCCTATTCCACCCTCCTTTGATGCTTTTAAGGCTACATTGAATCATGCGAAGGAGCAAGATGTACAAATACTCTATGGCTATTCTGGTGAGAGCATTGTAGGATTTTGTGGGACTAAACTTTACAAAAGCTTACATATACCGTGAAGTAAAAGAAACAACACGTGCAGAAGAGAAGCAACGGTTATGGATAGTGAGTCTTGTTGACGAGTGGTGTGACAAGCGATATTATATCATGTTACATCATACCGAGTACTCGTGCCCTGCGACTGAGAATGTAAATCTTGTCATCATGGAGAATCTTAAGTATTTTTATCACTATATTAATATATATCATGACGAAGTTTGTAGTGAGGTTGTGGCTAATGCCCTGTGTGAGTTTTTAACAGACTTTAGAGACGAGTATCGCTTGTTAAACAAAAAGGAAAAATATGGGCATATGTTCCTCTCAAAAAGTGCGCCGGAATGTGAAGATGTTTAGTTTGTGGAAATGAACGTGTGGTGAGTGGTAAAACATTAAAACCGTTATAAAATGTGTTCAGTTCGTGAAAATCACCCTGAAGGAAAATGCCTGGTGCGTATTCGGGGAAGTGGGAGTGATAAAACATTAAAACCGATATTACTTCGTGTGTCGCAGATGGAAAATTTCTCAAAACACTTGCCCAATATAATGGGATACAATGATTCATGTTGGAACAGCGCCGTACACGTTTCATTAGCTTATGGCGTGACTCATTCCTCCCGTCGAGCCGACGCGTTGCATATGGCTCATAGTTATCTCAGAGCTTGAACCGAGTGGACGTACGCTCCTCGAATACGATGGAACTTCCTTTGAGCAGCATTCTCAACGCCGTGTACGATGTGTCCGTGACGAAGTCGTTACGCGTGTTCAGGCGTAAATCCGGTGTCGTTAACTATGTACTGGAAACGGATTGTAGACAAACAAACAAACGGAATGTTGTTTATTTAAGTGTTGAGGAGATGAATAGAATCTTCGTGATAGTTGAGAAGTGGAGTGAAGATCGCTATAAAATTCCTACAGGTGTAGGTACAAGAATTGAGCAGATTAGTGACACCCCTTCATATGCCGTTGTATGTATGTTGTGTATAAATAACGATCGGCCATGCATTGATATACGGCTGATGTGGAAGAATGCGTCTGATAATAACGCTCTTGTCCCTACGCGAAACCGTTTCATCCTCGACAGAATGTTTGAAATCGTCGGATTCCGCAAGCTGAAGCTTATATTAGACGCGTGTGTTATGGATACGCTTTATTTTGATACGGTTCTTGAATAGGCATACATCGCTCTGCTCGATGAGTTTACCGAGTGTAGGACTGAACAAGGTGAGAATGGTCTAGAGCTGGAGGATTATTTAAAAAGTTTAGACTCTTTGAAATATCATGAACTTTGGTACAAAACACTTGATTGGTACATGGCTGATCTCACCTACACCGTTCACCCTGAAGAACTATTTCTTTATATAATGAGCAGCTGTCGTAACGATTTAGAAGATTATTTCAACTGTCGCTATGCAGTGTGAAGAAGAGTTCACGATTGAAAAGCTCGGGTTGGTAGAAATAAACCCTCGATTGGAAAGGCGTGTTTATAAACTTGTATTTGACGATGTGGCTAACGATGAACTCTTTGTGCGTGCTTTTGATTGTATTCTAGACGTATTTAAAGATAACTTGCCAACCGGATGTAAAGTGGGAACAAAAATAGTACTGAACGATATGAAGGCCCTTCATATCGAGTACAGGTTTCCCTATACCTTAAGCGATGAAATATTATTAAACTGCGTATACTGCGTAATGCAGAGCAATAACGATGTAATTGTAGACTCGACTACGTGTGAGTTTAGTGTATTGCGCAGTAAAACAAAGTGAAATGTATTTATTTTCAATATATTTAACATAATTGTGTATATATATATATATTTCTCCTGTACTGTTATATTGATGACTATACGTTTTGTATTTCTTATTTTTTATTTTGTGGAGTAGAAGCTAAAGTGTATGTAATACGTTTTGTATTTCTTATTTTTGTATTTTGTGCAATAGAAGCTAAAGTGTATGTATCTATTTAACATAATTGTGTGTATATATATATATATATATATATATATATATATATATATATATATATATATATATATTTCGCCTGTACTGTTATATTGATGGTTATACGTTTTGTATTTCTTATTTTTGATTTTGTGCGGTAGAAGATAAAGTGTATGTATTTATTTATTTAACATAATTTTGTGTGTATATATTTCTGCTATATTGATGGTTATATTATTTCTTATTTTTTATTTTGTTTTTTGATCATTCCAATGTGTATTTATTTCTTATATATTTCCATAATATAATTGTGTATATACATATTTCTCCTGTAGTTATATTGACGGTTATATTTTTTGATTATATACATATTCCTCGTTCATATTTCTTAAACTATTATTATTTTTAATTTTTTCTGATCATTCAAATGTGTATTTATTTTCTATATATTTAAAATATTTAATAAACAGAATGATGTAATGTTGTTTTATTTAATTCTTTTGGTTGTAAACAATTATACCAAATGGCTGATTACGCCTTCTAAACCTACTGACGGATTTTTAAGCCAACTGTTAAGAATTAATTAAATAAATGGCACAATCTGGCAACTCAACCTGAACAAGCCATTTACGCCTAAGCCAACAGTCAATAATATAGGCTTTAATTAAATAAATAGCGCAATCTGGCAACTCAACCTGTACAAGCCATTTACGCCTTCTAAGCCAACTGTTAAGAATATATGTTTTAATTAAATAAATAGCGCAATCTGGCAACTCAACCTGTACCAGCCACTTACGCCTTCTAAGCCAACTGGCTGATTTACAACTAATAAAACAGCGCCGGGTCGGCTGAAGTGTTAATATGCACTTGGCTCCAGCCAGGTGAACACCTTTCTTCCTTTCTCTCCTTCTCCTGTCTTTTGGGGGATAACGCCGCCTCCAAGTTTCATGACCCCTTGTTGTACCTGCAACATTCCCCTCCCCCTTCATTGCATACCCCACCCCATTTGCAACATTGATCATTATCTCTGCAACATTCTTGCACTCGTCCATTTTTCGCCCATACTACTGGATTCGTAGTCAGCGACGGTAACCACTACACCACCGAGGCGCATATATATATATATATATATATATATATATATATATATATACACACACATATATATATATATATAACGTTACCATTAACGTAGTTGAACCAATATAAACTTGTGAAGCATAACTAAGCGTCTGTTACTTAAATAAGATTTGTTTGATGTTTCAAATTTTCTTCTCATTGTTACAAACGATTCATTATATTATATATATATATATATATATATATATATATATATATATATATATATAATTTAATTGTGTAACACATGAAGTTGTTGTAACTTCCATGTTTTCTTTGCATTCAAATGCATTGAAACTTCAGTAATAGATAACGTCAGTAATGGAAAACTTCAGTAAAATAACGTCTGAATGAAGACGGATAATCTCTTCATTATTTTATTTTTAAAATTACAAACTTTATTCTGTAGCTTTTATTTATTAAAATAAGTCTAATTACGAATAACACTAATGGTTTATTTTAATTAATTATTAACTGTATAAAGGACGAGAAAGGGTTTATTCCCCCACCCCCCCCACCCCGTAACTCTTTGTCGCAGAGCAAACTATGAAAGAAGAGTTGAACCCTCCCTCAACCCTACAACCCGTAGCACTGACATTTAGCGTTAGAGAGTACTAATTTTTTTCTTTTTTTTACGTTGATACACTTAAATGATACACTTAAATGACACACTGAATTCAGACTCTTTAAGGAAGTTTCGCGCGCGCAATGAAACAATATCGCGTTCATTAAAAGAGTGCTTACCTCTCTTTCCCATTAGGCTTTTAAATTTAATTTTCTCTTTTTGTCGGTGTTCTTGCAAAAAGACGTTTTTATACGCCTCTCTTTTCTCCTAAAGCGAGTCTCACTCCGACGTTTCAAGCGGGAAAAGTTGTCGTTTAGAACAAATGTCAAGGGTATTATGAATACTTTATGACATGATTCTGGTGAGCGTATATAAAAGGAACGTGTGTCAGTGATGACGGGGGGCTTCAAAGTGTGTAAGCTGTACTCGATGGCCCCACACACACGCATGAAGCACGACAAAATTGTACCCCTTCTTAATTCGGTATACGGGCTCGTATATATGACTATATACAGTGTGTGTGTGTGTGTGTGTGTGTGTGTGTGTTTTCTGTGAGGTTACACTTTTGGTACCTCAGACATTAAAATATTTATACAAGAAATTCCAGAAGCATTTTTAATGTCGGAAAAAAATGTTGATCCTAATTAGGTTAAGTTACACTAGGTTAAGTTAATTAAGGTTTGGTTAGGTTAGGTTAAGTAAGTTGTTTCCAAAATTGGTTTGAGAACTTTCAATACTCTTCATATTCATTTCTTTATCTTTTTTCTCTACTTTTTCACTGGGCTAGACTAGAATGGATCTTAAGCCCATATCACACGGTCGTTTATTGCTGTTTTTCACCATTCAATCGTACTTCGCTTAAAACCGATCGTAATCGCTTACATATTAATCGACGATAATAACAATCGGGGGTTTGAAAACTCGAAATCTTGTCGCTGAATACCGATTAATGCATACGATACATTTTCAAACCCCGATTGTTATCGATTAATCTGCAAACGGCTCGAATCGATTTTAAGCGGGGCAGTGGGCATTGGGCAATGTGGAATGAAAACATTTTTAATGAATCTTTTTCATCAGTAAAAAGGAACATGATTTAAAAGGTCCAACGATTCTCAGATGGGCAATAAATTATTATCCTTCATATATATATATATATATATATATATATATGTGTATATATATATATAATTGGGACAAGGGGCCATGAAAACGAGGATGGAAAATACCCTCAGAATACGGGGCCCAAAGCTTTTCAATGTCCTTCCAAAAGAAGTGAGGGATCTCCAGCACACCGACCTGAATAACTTCAAGAACCAGCTGGACAGATTCTTGTGCAAAGTCCCTGACCATCCATGCGTGGCTGGCTACGAGGGCAGGAGATCAGAGAGCAATTCCCTCCTTCACCAAGTCCCGCAAATGAGGCGGGATGCTGCAGAGGGGTCGACCACAGGTCGATCCTGAACCGTCGTTCAAACTCAACAAAAGTAAGTATACATATATATATTCTATGAGTATGGGAGAAAAAAGTGAAAAACTTTTAATGTCTGATGTACTGTACATGTGTAGCCATTTTGGTTCTATTTATAATTCATACGCTATCATTTATCAACAAGGCAGTGAACGATTCGAAGTTGTGTTCTGTTGCAATAATAGATGGTTTGAATTCAACGTGAAGTTGTATAAGGGGTGTTCAATAAATAAAGTAACAAGATAACGGAATCTCGGTATAAACCCTGTTAATTTATTCAGTGAACACGCCTCCTCGGTCTCCTCCATCACAGGTGTCGTTAAGAAAAAGGTTAAACAACCCCAAACATTTTTTATGTTAACTAACCAAGAGTAACCTAACCTAAAACAAATCAGAGGGTGTGTAAAGTCTGAAGAAGCATAAAGGACGACTTATTTGATTTGGAATTTTTTTAATTCAAATCCTAACGCGGGTGAAATTCGAAAAAATAGTAATTCTATACGATGAAAAAAAGACCGCTTTCATTAAACTTCCTTATAGGACCCCACCCCCATACTTTAACACAAGTGAAAATGAGTAAAAATTTGTGAGTACAAAATATATAACTTATTCGACCTACTTGGGGAAAAAATAGTCACGGACGAAAATTTACACAAGTATTCGTTGGCTTCGAATGACGGTACAGCATCGACCTTCAGTCGACCCTCTGCAGTATCCCGCCTCATTTTCCAAATTTGTGGAGGAGAGAGAGTTACTTTGGACTCTCATCTTGCCCTCGAAGCCAGTAACGAATGGCTGGTCACAGTGGTCAGGGACTTAACGCAAGAACCTGTCCGATTGGTTCTTGAAATTATTCAGATTGGTGTAATGGAAATACCTCATTTCTTTCAGCAGCACGTTAAAGAGTTTGGGCCTCGTATTCTGAGAATATTTTCTTTGTTTTCATAACCACCTGTCCCACCGCAGCTGGGACAGTGCACAATCAACCTCTTCTCTCATTCCAGTGTGTGTTTTATTTAATTTCCGAAGTTTGGGACATCCCTCAAACATTTAACATTACCATATGTTTATTTAATATTTTTGTGTATCGCTCTCGTCTTCTTTCCAAGGAGTAGAATTTCATCGTTTGTAGTCGAGACCAATAGTCTTCGCCTTTCGTTTCCTGTAGTCGAAACCAGTCTTCACTTTTCGTTTCCTATCTTAAATGTATGGCTTCTATGTTTGTAATGTCTCATTTTCTGCATGGGCTTGTGGAAGTGAACAATGGCAGCGTGCGTGTGCGCGCGCGTACGCAACTGGACATAAGTGAGGTCGAGTGTGTGATAATTCACAGAGTAGTGGGGTAATTTTTTTTGTGAGGTAACACTTTTCGTACCTTGGAACATTAAAAAACTTGTATAAAAAAACGAGAAATATTTTTTGTCTAAAAAAAAAAAAAAAAAAAAAGAGAGAGAGAGACCTGATGGTTGCAAAAGCGGATCAGTATTGTTTTAAAATTACCGAACAAAAATCTAATCCTAAAGGATTACGGAATACGTTAAAGGTCCTAGTTAACGCTAAAAAAGGAAAAACAAATCCCGTAACTTCGTTAACAAAGGATGGAATTTCCTACAGTGATCCCAAAGACATGGTCAATTTATTAAACAATTTCTTTTCGGAAATAGGAAGCAATGCGGCAGCTGCCATTCCAGAATCAGACAGTCACTACCAACAATATATGTCACAACCTACACTAAATACTTTCTTCTTTGAACCAATTCTGCCAAACGAAACATCAGTTACGTTAAAAAACTTAAAAAATAAAAGCGCTGAACAGTTTAATTCCAGTGAAAATATATGACTAATATCAGATGATATAAAAACCCTACTCACAAGACTTATAAATGAGTCAATAGTACAAGGTGTATTCCCTGATCACCTGAAGATAGCCTGGGTTTGTCCAGTTTTCAAATCAGGCAGCCCAGATTCTCCATCCTCCGTCTTACCAACTCTGAGTAGTATTTAAAAGAATCATACACAATAAACTAATCAAATTCTTAGCTAAATACGACATCCTAACAAAAACACAATTTGGGTTTAGAAAAGGCCACACCACAGACGACGCCATTAACATGCTATTAGAAAATATCTATAAAAACCTAAACTACAAAAAACACACAATCTTAGTTTTTCTTGACCTGTCGAAAGCCTTTGATACGCTCTCACATGAATGACATGATATCTTGCTAGACAAATTAAACACATATGGCATCTGGGAAAATATGCTAAATTGGTTTAAGTCATCTCTCTCTAATTGTCACCGTATGTTAAAGTAAATGACATTTCATCAGAATATGCTATACTGGAAAATGGGGTTCCACAAGGATCAATTCTTGGACCCTTACTCTTCTTAATACATGTAAATGATTTTTATCGATCAACAACATTAGACTGTATTCAATATGCAGATGATACACCACTCACTTCTACTCACCACGATATCAATTACCTAATGAACGAAGTGAACAGGCAATTAAATCATGTCTATAAATGGATGTGTGCAAATAAGCATTTACTAAACTTGACAAAATCATAATATATGATCATAACTAAAAAAAACTGCAATCGTGCACACACACACACCATTAATAACTGAAAACACTCCTCTTGCAAAAGTAAATGAAGTTAAAAGTTCTTGGCATCAAGTTAGATAAAAAATTAAATTTCAAAAGCCACACACAACATATCAAATCAAAAATATCTAGATTTCTGTACATAATGTTTAAACTCAATAATCTCGATCGCCACCAGACAGAACACATAACTGAAGGTGAAAATTCGGAGCTGAAGTCACAGGCTTGATGGCCTCTTCCAGAAGACTTTTGTGAGAATCTGTGAGAAAAAACAATTCCCCAAAATGCTCTCCTCACACTGTATTACTTATTTATCCATCCGCACTTGCCTTATGGAATCACAGCATGGGGTAGTACAAAGAATTATATACTGTATTAGCTAGAAATATTCCATAAAAAATGTTTACGAACTCTCTCAGACAATGATGACAGACGATCTCATACCTCTCCAACTTCAGAAACTTAAATATTCTAGAACTAAATGACCTGTATAAACTTACTGTCGGTATCATTATGTCCAAAGTTACTAGCAATAGACACTATACTTCGCCCATCCACAGGGCGCTTACCCCAATCAGATCAATCATAATCATAATACAAGGCTTCCCAATGATTTCATACATAAACCAAATTATTCCATGCAACTTGCAGGAAATGCTCTCTCCTACAAAGGGGCAGATATCTGGAACGCTATACCCATAAACATCAGACAAGCACCATCACTAATATCGTTTCGCAACTCACTAAAGAAACACTTTATAAACTCCTACTAATGTAGTGGTGCTCAAACTTATGGCAATCATATGCTATTTTATGCCATTTTTCCAAAATGCAAACCGTAATGTGCCACTATGACTATGTCGAATAGGCCTAAATTAATATACTTTTTTATATTGTACAAATAAGTTGCAGTATTAGTAAAGCAATAAATGTCGTGTGTATTTTATAACTATATTTTACGTTTACTTGCTTACCTCCAGCCAATTTATCAGATATGACGCACTTAACACATGAATGATTATTCAGTAACTGAATTTTAAATCTTATTGCGCAAGCGCTCCAGGCAGTCTTAGAAGTTGCCAATTAACACCGAAAATTCTAAAATTTCTTGCTTACGCGAGGGCATTCTGAATTCAGGCTGGTGCAGCATTATAACCATTGATTTTTTATTTGCCTTGATGAGTGTCCATGTGCCATCGTCAGAGTCACAATGTGCCAGATTTGGCACATGTGCCAGGGTTTGAGCACCCCGGTACTAATGTATTTGTGTGTGTATAGCATATATGCAGTATATTGCAATTTATAAACATTACTAAACATTGAAAATCACCTATTATATACGCAAAATTCACAATCTTGAATGGGTGCAATCATAAACCATATAAATAAGATGTTAAAAGTTTCCAATATATTACGCCATAGTTATAATATGCCTCACTCATCTGTATCTTTGCAACTTTACGATTGTATCATGATTTGTATTGTTCACCATTTTTCTTTTCTATCATTTACTATTATTTTAAAGATTATTTCAATTTTCATTTATCATTCAATTTTCATTTGTAATGACAGAGTGAACTAATTGCAACATTATTTTATTTTCCACAAATTCTATTTATACTTGACATTTTCCTATGTAAAAATAGAAATGAATCTCAAAGACTTTTGCTTGAAAAGCTGTCGTCATACTTCCCAACAGCATATTCAGATAAAAATACTGTAATTAAACTATAAAAATTAAACGTTAATCCCAACATTGTGTAAACCAGTTTGGATGTAATGTATATCTTATGTAATGTGTTCTTTCTGAATAAAGATTATTATTATTATTATTATTATTATTATTATTATTATTATTATCTGGTTAAGTTACACTAGATTTGGTTGTTTAAGGTTCAGTTAGGTTAGGTTTGGCCAGATTAGCGAGTACCTCACTATTTAATGATTTGCAGCTTTCGAGCCTTTAACTGTCCTCGGAACACTTATCACACCCTTCTTGGTTCGATGAAATTAAGGTTAGGTTACGTCAAATTAGGTTTGCTTAAGTCGGTTTTTAGATATATGGATTCAGAAAAGTCGGTACCTCGCTTATGCGGAGATGCGCACGTGTGTGTGTGTGTGTGTGTGTGAAAAATTTCTACCTCCAAACTTATCACTTTTTAATATGTATTTTGATATGGTGACGATATTTCCTGTTTATGCATTTTAAAAATTCATTTCGTCCCAATTTCAATGCTACAATGCTAGAAGAACCCGTGGCTCGAATCCTACGTAGTAAAGCCGTAGTAAGTCCCCCAAGCCCCTTCCGACGTCACATGACCTTTGCTGTAACGAATGAGATTAAACAACTCTCAAAATATTACTATTAACTGCAACCGGAATCTATGATATATCAGCCAAACTGGGAAAACGCCGGTCTTACAAAAAAAATCAGAGAACACGAGCATTGCGTTTAAATAAAGAATAAAAGCAATATTTTAAAAGTAATAAATTGTTTAATCTTATTATTTTGAGAGTTGGGAAGAGATACACTCCTTTGTTCATCTTCATCATCATTATCATTATCATCCGCATCAGTGACGTCATTCAGGGATGCATCATTCTGAAATCGATATGTACTTACAGCACATAAGGGAAGGTTCTGCAGAGGAACATGGCTTACGTTAAAATGCGTCGTTGGGAGCCAAAAAATTATTTCCAAAACAAATGTAATCATAAACTTTTTTTAACTTGTCACAGAATTAATGTTTCTAATTTACTATTATTATTATTATTATTATTATTATTGTTATTTGAAAATATCTTTATAGTTCTATTACGTGAATATGCACTTTTTAAGTTGTCAATGGGTGGCTTGCGCGTCGCTGTGAGCAAAGTAAAAGTTTTCCGCTGTTTTGCTTCGTTTTTATGAATTAACTGCTGTCACGAAAGGAAGTTCTTGACTTTTGAAACGGATTTTTTTCCTGTTGCTGAGCGAGTTTGGATAGAATTTCGATTTTTGCTTTCTATTTTTTCTTCAGTGTTACAACCATGCAACCTACCATTTCTATGGTTTAGTCGTATCCATATTTCCATTTTTCATTTGTTAGAGAATTTATTATAATTAATTATGGTTGTCTTGCATCTAACCCTCATCCCTAAATTTTATTAGATTATGCATACACACTGCATATGGCATGATTGGAACCCTTGTTTGTACTTCTTTATTCATTACTGTATTCCTTTAATTCACCTTTTTCTAAATTCTCCCAATAATGACTTGTACTGTACGTACAAATTAAATAACTATGGCGTATTAATTATGAATTGACGTATGACATAATTTGAATAACTATGACGCCATAAAGTAGCTTAGTTCCCTTCACATTCCCTTCATCATATCTCTAGTATACAATGTATGGAAATTCTTTAACATAATAATAACAACAACTGTACACTCTATAGTCTATACGTTATTATTTATATGTTATGGCCTGTATGGTATGATGCAATATAACTATTATTCGACCATATTCACCCTTACATCCATATCTTATCTTGACCATTATCCTATATCAATTTTATTAAATATTCACTTTACTCGTGTCAGTCTATGAAATGTGTACAAAACTTTATGCATCCGTACCTGTTCGTTCAAAGTCGTGCAAATACGTTCGCATGTATTATATTTTTTTTATTGTTTATTTTAATTATTTCACTCCTCGCAAGACGGAAGTGTTCGAATTCTGCTAATCACAGCGAAAGCGAACGCTTCTAAGATAAAAAAAAATATTGAGTAATATATATATATATATATATATTAGTGATGGGACGATTAATCGGAATCGGAATCGAGAATCGGAAGAATCGAGCATTTTTCAGGAATCGGAATCGGAATCGGAATCGAGAGAATTGTACCATGATTTCCGATTCTTAAAACGATTCTTTAACTTTTAATTGAACCAGTTTTGCAATGTAAACTTTAAAATTTAAATGAAAGAGGATAACAAATTTTATTTTTATTGTATTGTAGCTATACATTAAAACATGTATATCCATGATGTGTAATCAAGAAGATTAAAATGAATTGTTACAACTTACAGTTGATTTTTATTTTTAAACCAATCTATTATAATTTATAATTTATATTACGATACTCATAATGTAAAGAGTTAATCTTACCAGAGTAAAATATGACAATTTCCAGAAAAACAAGTATAGAATTATATTTAAAAATATTGAGAATCGGAATCGGAATCGAGAATCGTATTGGAATCGAGACTTTTTAGTGGTATCGGAATCGGAATCGTTAAAAATTTTGGTATCGTCCCATCACTAATATATTATATATATATATATAATATATATATATATATATATACCGTATATGCCCATGTACTTTGTATTATATTTCTAACATCTTTAACCGTTTAATTGTAATTAACTGTAATACTTTAATATAATGTAATTAATGTACTTTAATGGAATTATAATTAACGATATAATAGGTAAATATGAATTAATTGGTAATTATAATCATAATTGTAATAAACCAAAATTACAACGTACTCAGTGATGTAATTAGGATCGTACTCAATGTCCGACCCGACATTATGTCGCCATTTGTTCTTTAACTAAATTTCTTAATAGTTTTTTCGATTAGATGTATTCTCTGTTCGTTATAAAAGATGAAGTCATATCTTGCCTTAAACTTTTAATTTTCATATGCATATCTTAATATAAGAATGCATCGTTCAATTTCCGTTTCTAATTAACTCGGCAGACCCGGAAAACATCAGATCTGAAAATACGCTGTTTAAGATAGAAATATGGCTTCCTCTTCCTATAATACAGCCTCTTCCACATTTAATAATGATGATGTTAGTAGAATCGGGGTATATAAACCCCAATCATTTCTTCCATGTTCACTCTGATATAGATTACGAGGCTGAGTATTACCTGTACATTTTAGCAGTAAATTACAGTAAAAGAAAGTCTTTATCTTCTCTTCGAGCCGTGCTCTCTTCAGAGAACTTAGTCGTTAAACTTCCCGATACGTTATAAGAAGAATCCGGGAACCCTCAGAGAATTTAATAAGCCTCAGAGAATTTAATAAGACTTGATGGTAAGCTTGATGGGTCCCTCGTCAACTGAGTAGTATAAAAGAAACTACTGCAAGTAACAGATCCGTTGCTGCCTCCTAACCAGAACCCCCGCCAACTTCGAACCAACTCAGGCCATAGACGGAGGGGTTAACAAAAGTGGCGACCCTATAGCCAGGATTTTAACAAGTGGCCACCCTTTGGCCAGGATAGAAATTACCCTGCATCAGGATAAAACTTGTAGCGACCCTACTACCAAGATAATAAGACCCACCATTTGGCGTGCATGTCACGACTTCCAGTTCGTAACATCCACCCTTGAACCGGTGTGTAACGACTCCAAGTTCTCCACGCCTAGTTTTCATCCAAGAACAAGTAGCCAGCAAGACACGTCTTCAGGACACGTCTCTAAGGATTTCGCCGTAGAAATTTTGTTAAGTACAGTTTTTTTTTAAGTAATTTGTAAACATTTGAAAACTCAGTATTATTAACAGTTAATAAAGAGTATCAAGCCAGAATTAACAAGAAACACAGTGAACATTTCAGACACCAGTGATACATTTTTTTTATTGAAGCAGTTAATGTCACAGAGTTAAATGTCACAGAGTTATTTTCACTATTATAGTTAGTATAGAATAATTTTATTTTATGTACCAAACACGATATTACTGTACCTTCGCGTACGTTCGAGTGAAATGTGTTTACATTTCGTATTTTTGTTTACAATTTTTTTCAAATTATTGAAATGAATTGACTTTCAACTTAAGAAAGAGAGAGTTTATAGAGTTATAGAGATACTTGAAGCAGTTTCAAGTTCCAGTTTCAGCTTTCAGTTTCAGTTGGTTGCATCCAAGAGGGACAACCAAACCCCAGAGATTAATAGTCTCCACTTGATAGCAGTTCAAGTGCAAGTCAGTTTTAGTTTCAGTAGACTCCACTGATAGCAGTTCAGTGCAGTCCATTTCAGTTAGTTTCAGTTAGTTGGTTGCTTCCAAGAGGGACAACCAAACCCAGAGAAAAATAGACTCCACTTGATAGAGTTCAAGTCAGACAGTTTCAGTTTCAAGATACTTGATAGAGTTCAAGTCAGAAGTTTCAGTTGCAAGTCAGTTTCAGTGGCAAGTCAGTTTCAGTCAGTTTTGAAGTCAGTTTCAGTCAGTTTTGAAGTCAGTTTTGAAGTTAGTTTCAAGTCTCAGTTTTCAAGTCCCAAGTCAGTTTTCAAGTCCAAAATCAGTTTTCAAGCCCCCAAGTCAGTTTTCAAGTCCTTAGTCATTTCAATGCAGTCAATTGAATTCAACTTTTTTGTTGTTGTTTAAGAGAATTTAGTTTAAGATAATTTAGTTTAACAGAATGTAATTTAAGATAATTTAATTCAACCTTTCTCTTTGTTATAAGAGAAAATTAAATTCAACCTGAATTGACCGGTTTTGTCTTTAGTTCAACCTTTTTTTTTTCGTTGTAAGAAGGAAATTGACCGATTTTTTGTTTTCATACAGTAATTGCGTATATAAATATATAGGTGAAATTATATATTTTCTTATTGTAACAAAAACAGATTTACAATTGTTTATAATGATTTTGATAATTATTGTAATGTACAGGGTGGGCGAGAAGTCACCGTACACGAACCAATGTGCAATCATAATCAATCATAATTAATCTGAATCACTTACGTACTTCGTGGTTACATGTCCAGTGGATCCGTATGTGCACCTTGATGCTGGACACCCAAGCGGATGCGCCTCCATGTCCTCTGTGACATGCGCCGGAGCATTTGTGGAGTAATGGTGCGAAAGGCGTCTTCCACAGCTCTGCGCAACTCTTCGTTGGTGTTGTAGCGACGCGCAGCCACTACTCCCTTGATAATACCCCACAACGAATTGTCCGGGGTGGTAAGGTCAGGACTACGTGGTGGCCATGGTAATGGTGCCGGAGATGTCGGTGAACCACGGCCAATCCAGCGGCCTGCAAAATGTTCGTTCAAAACGTCGCGCACAGAAAGAGCAAAGTGTCCGGGTGCCCCATCGTGCTGCAGCCACACGTCATCCATGTGTCCCCTATCTCTGAGCTGAGGTATGAGCCACGTCTCCAACATTGCCGAATAAGATGCCGCGTTCACGGATCCATCGAAAAAGTAAGGTCCAATCAAATGACCTGATGTCATACCCGCCCATATCATCACATGCGGTGGATTATGTTCCAGCTCCTGCGTGAAATGGGGATTCTCTTTTGACCAGAATACCACATTTCTGTCGCGCGAACTGCGATAGATGGCACATTCATCACTGAAAATAACCTTTGAGCGGGATACGGCACTTGGGAATGTGTCCAACAGAGCACGGCATGATTCATAACGCCGATCGATGTCGGCATCTGACAGTTCATTCACGAAAGTTGGGCGATACAGCCTCACTTTCAGGTCTTTCTTCATGTGGTTTCGCATCGTTGACCGTGGCACACCAAGCTCTGATGATCGTTCCCGCATCAACTTAATTGGGGAACGTTCAATGGAAGCGGCAATCGCTGCACATGTTTCCAAGCGCGTTGTCTTTCTCCCACTCCACGGCCTGTCTTTAACGCTTCCAAGAGCGAACGCACGTTTTTCCCAATCCAGCAGTGTCGCTCTTCGTGGTGGAGCCTTATTAAACCGTTCCCGAAACACAGCCATCACCTGCGTCATTGTTTGTCCCGTGTGCGGTCTCTCATGCACCCACACACTTGCCACCAACCGCTCCTCAACAGAGTAGCTGCTTGTGTCAACCATACCGACAACACCACAACTAAATTCCATGGGTACGGCTGTCACGTACGCACTATCTTCGACACTGTTGCCAGATTGCCATTCGACACTGTTGCCAGACTGCCATTGTACACAGTAGTGTGTGCTGTGCTGTGCTGTGTAAACTCAAATTGATTTCGGGTGCGTATCGTGCGGGTGTACAGTGACTTCCCGCCCACCCTGTATATGTGATGATAATAGTTGTGTAATAATTAATCGATCATGTCCCAATGACCTTTTTAAATTACTATGCTGAGGAACGTGCCGTCCCTCCGTTTTGTTTTACCCCCTTTAATTTTTGTTCTAAGCAGTGTGATAATGAATGTTTTCCTAAAGAGCAAAGTGCTCACGAAAAGACGTATTGTAAATTTCAGACATATCTCCCCGCTTCGTCACTCAATTCCCCCGAATATAGTACTCCAAACTTTGTTGTTGTTTTTTTATTATTTATTTTAACACCCCAACCCCATGTTTAGTTCATTAAAATGAAAAATTGATTTCTATTTTTAATTTGTGTTTTTCATTTTCTTTGTTCAATTAATCGTGAGTAATTGTCCTTACATTGTTATTGTACCATTTGTAAGGCATCAAACGAAAATTATAGTCAATTTAACACACTAATATATGGCTAGGAATGTTACTAGTCGAATTTCATTCCATGTTAAAATTTAATTTTTAATACCGTGAAATTTACTTTCATTACTTGTAAGATCCTCTGAGTGCGTTTTTTTATTACCTTAATACATGTAACTAATTTAATTACGTAAAATCTATAATCCTAATTGAATTTTATTACTTGTGACACGTATTCGAATTCATTTTCCTTCCGTACCTCAAAGTCACTTTTACATTAAAACTCATACGCATACATCATCATTAATACTACCTGTATTAGAATTAAATAATAATAATTCACTTAAACTTAAAGGATTTTATAATCGTACTCCCATTTTAAATTATTATACATTATTTTTAAACTTTGTTAATTCAAAAACCTTCCGAGTCCCTGTACACACACACACACACACACACACACACACACATGTATGCACACTATATATACTATATATACAAACCTTATGCTAAAATCATTGGATATCACAATAAACTATTTCATTGCGTGTAAGTGCTAACTATGCTATTTAATCTTAATCATTTTTGCTTACTATATATAAATTTTTTCTCATGCATTTATTCCGTTAATTTAACAACACTCTAAGCTAATCTGTCCATCAAAATTATAAAATACACACTTGACCACAGGTCTATATATCATCCATTACGTAATTCGTTTTCACCTACACTAGTCAATAAAATTAGTTTAACTGTACGATCATGATAACTAAATATTTGTAAAATTTAATAATATCATTGTTTGTCTAAATTAATGTATTAATCATTTTATTGTTTGTATAAAATTAAAGTATTAATCTTTGAATTTTTATATTTTACAATAACTCTAAGCAAGTGTCATGTTAAAGATTTGATTACTGTGCATTGTAAATCAACCACCCGAACTCACTTGTTCTGTATATAAATTTGTAATTATAAAAACCATTAGTCATCGTCTAGTTTGAATTAGTTGGGAGGTCATGTTATTGTATTGTATTAATTGTATTATATTATTGTATTAATATCATTTTAGATGGAAGAGCCCTGTAAAAATGAACAATGAATAATCAATATTCATTTTTACATGAGAAACCAAAATCGCCTAAGCGAGTTTGGATAGAATTTCGATTTTTGCTTTCTATTTTTTCTTCAGTGTCACAACTATGCGACCTACCATTTCTATGGTTTAGTCGTATCCATATTTCCATTTTTCATTTGTTAGAGAATTTATTATATTTAATTATGGTTGTCTTGCATCTAACCCTCATCCCTAAATTTTATTAGATTATACATACACACTGCGTATGGCATGATTGGAGCCTTTGTTTGCACTTCTTTATTCATTACTGTATTCCTCTAATCCATATTTTTTCTAAATTTTCCCAATAATGACTTGTACTGTACGTACAAATTAAATAACTATGGCGTATTAATTATGAATTGACGTATGACATAATTTGAATAACTATGACGTCATAAAGTAGCTTGATTTCCTTCACATTTTCCCGTCATTAATTTCCCTTCTTCATATCTCTAGTATATAATGTATGGAAATTCTTTAACATAATAATAAAAACTGTACACTCTATACGTCATTGTTTATATGTTATGGCCTGTCTGGTATGATGCAATATATATAACTATTATTCGACCATATTCACCCATACGTTCATATCTTATCTTGACCATTATCCTATATCAATTTTATTAAATATTCATTTTACTCGTGTCAGTCTATGAAATGTGTACAAAACTTTATGCATCCGTACCTGTTCGTTCAAAGTCGTGCAAATACGTTCGCATGTATTATATTTTTTTTATTGTTTATTTTAATTATTTCACTCCTCGCAAGACGGAAGTGTTCGAATTCTGCTAACCACAGCGAAAGCGAGCGCTTCTAAGATAAAAAAAAAAAATTGAGTAATATATATATATATATATATATATATATATATATATATATATGATGAATAAAACCACGAAGGGAAAAGAACCACAAAGTGGTGCTCAAGCGCTTTCGTCTAATGACATCCTCAGGAACACCGAAGTAAAAGGAGAGTTCAAGACAATATATCGGTTACAAAAATATATGTACAGTAAATGTATATATAGTAACATACAGTACATATACATATATATTGTACATATATTTTTGTAACCTATATATTGTCTTGAACTCTCCTTTTACTTCAGTGTTCCTGAGGATGTCATTAGACCAGCGGTTCTGAACCTTTTTCGTGTAATTTACCCTTTCGACCAGTTCACCCAACCAGATTTACCCCCCCCTTAAATAGGTTAAGCGTTAAGACAGTTAAGTAAACAAACTAGACTCGATGACAAACTTTATTATCATTAGGTAATAATAACACTGGCCAACAAAATGAAACATTTTTTTCTCATCACGAACATGATCACACTTTTCTTAATGCATTTTTCGCGCTGATTCCGAATCTGGTTTTATTTTTTTTCTAGCACGTATAGGTATATAGATACACTGGTTTTGATATTTTTAAGTTTTTGATATTGCTATAAGAAAATTTATGGATGTATAGATCACACTTAGGAATGCTAAACAACAAATACATCATATACCTTATTCAATGTACTTATAAATAAAGAATATATACATTATTTTATTAAAAGCGCTGTGAGTGTGATTTCCTTTTGTAAATTTGGCCTGGATTGTCACGATACAGCATTCAACAATGGTCCGCCATCATGCTTTCATTCCAATATCCTTGGTAGCGCTTCTCCATCTGAATATCTTGATGGAAGCGCTCTCCTTGCTCGTCACTCACTGCACCAAGGTTTTCAGGAAAGAAATCTAAGTGGGAATGCAGGAAGTGAATTTTTAACGACATTCGACACTCCATTTCTTTGAAGGCATCAAGGAGGTTCTTGACTCCATCCTTATACGCAGGTGACTTGTTGCTTCCAAGAAAGTTTTCACATATCCATTTGAACGCCAGCCAAGCCTTCAATTCCAGCGGACTTAGGACTTTTTCAAATTCAGTCATTCAAAACCTCCCTTATTTGTGGCCCAACAAAAATTCCTTCCTTCAATTTTGCTGCAGTAACCTTCGGAAATTTCCTTGAAAGGTATTGGAACCCTTCAGAATTGACTTTACCCATTGCTTTGCCACCTCTTCACATTAAACTTGGTTTAATGAAGAATTTTGTTAGATAGATCTTTTGGGGATCCACTAAAGGGACAGACTGGACATTGCTTATCCCTGGGACATATGTATACCTAAGTGGCCAGTCACTTTTGGTGTAATGTTCTATAGTGGCGCGACTGTACCACAGGCAAAGGAAACAACAAAATTTTGTGAATCCTGACTGCATACCCATAAGCATTCCTATAACTTTTAGATCTCCACAAACATTCCATTGATGACTGTCGTATTTGATTGCCTAAAGTAGTATATCCATATTGTCATATGTCTCTTTTAGATGGACGGAATGGGCAATGGGGATGGATGGCATTATATTACCATTATGCAAAAGAACTGCTTTCAGGCTTCTCTGCGACGAATCAATAAAGAGGCGCCACTCAGATGCCACATACGTCTGAGATATGGCTGTAAATAGTCCATTGATGTCATGGCAATAACAGAGAGGACCGTCTACTGAAAAGAATGCTGTTAATTCAAAATTCCGCTTTCGGTAGTAACTAATACGAACATTGTTCTCAAGTAAATTGTTCTCCTTTAGTCTTGAGGCGAGAAGCTCTGATTTCTCTTTAGACAGCGATAAGTCTCTAACAAGATCATTCAACTGTCCTTGGGTTAACTTTTTAGGCTCTAAATGTCTACCTTCAAAAGTGTACTCTGGTTCTGTAGATGGTCCGGAAACGCCAGTTGCACCTTCACCACTTTCCATGTCATCTATGATAGAATCTAGCCTATCACTTGGGGGAATTGGAATGGGCAATGTTTTATCATGTTTTACTGGTCTACGTGCTGAATCCAAGTTTGGATATACAATCTGGTGTTTGTTCTTGGCAGAAAACCCCATTAAGTTCACACTACAAAAATAACAGTCTTCATGATGATCTCTCGGCTCCCTCCATATATCATGGGTATGGCAAATGGCATTGAAGCTTTCTTTTTGTTAAGCCAATCACGTAATCCATTTGAACAGCCAGAACAGATTTGATGTGGCGCCCATGGTTTATCTTGGTCACCTAGATGGCAACCAAAGTATAGCTTGTATATTTTCTTAATGTCGGTTTTAATACTTCGTCGCTGTGTTTTAGTTGTCATCTGGCCGCATACGAAACAGAACTTGTCGGGGTCATTCTTACATTGTCGAGGCATGTTGACTGACCTGAGCAAACTATAAATTCAAAAAAATGTACACCAACTTGACACAATAAGTTCTTGGACTGGACTGATCTTTTGACACACAAAGCACGGCGTTGTTGCCTGAATCACAATGCTGCTAGACGTAAAAGCTCACACCTGAAATACATAAGATGTATAATTAAGAAAATTGAAATAAATAAGATGAATAAACTAAAAAAACACAATAAAATAAATACAATCAAATGTTGAAATATTAGTATTTTGCCTATTTAAAATGGTTAAATCTGTGTAGTTATATATATGCCTTCATCTTGAAAACTATACGTGCTAGAAAATATCTGAATGCAGTTTTGGAATCAGCGTGAAAAATGCTATCCAGCCACCACAAATTTTACTCTGATGAAAAATCTTTGTTGACCAGTGATAAATAATCAGTGTGATGGCTGAAATTGCTTTTTGCAAACCAGCTCGTCAATGTCAGAGGAAGTAGTAGAGAGCGCGCAACGCAGGTCACACTCCACATTAAGCCGGTTTCGTGCTTTAGACTTGATGGTAAGCTTGATGGGTCCTTCGTCAACCGCATTGAAATGTCGGCAGTGTCCACGCATTGATATATGGTAAACAATATTTTGCTTATGCCTGATTTAACCTTACATCTCAAAAAGCGTGATACTTTCCCCGGTTCCAAAATTTACCCCCTACAACCAAGAAATTCACCCCCAGGTTAAGAAGTACTGCATTAGACGAAAGCGCTTGAGCACCACTTTGTGTTTCTTTTCCCTTCGTGGTTTTATTCATCATAAATATTTTTCACGTGTCACTTTCGTGAAATAATTTTCATATATATATATATATATATATATATATATTAGTGATGGATCGAGTGGTCGGTTTTTCACAACCGCGGTTGCGGTTGTGTTTGCGGTTGTCGAATTTTTTCCAACCGCGGTTGCGGTTATCATATACTAGGAAAAATGCGTAATTATTAACTGGATTTAGCCACTGTAGTGCGATTTAGCCACACTTGGTACATAATATACTGTATACTAAATAGTATTTATTTAGTAAATACCTTATGTTCAACACAAGTTTTGCAATACACCGCTACCGCTATTTGTGTGTTGCAAAACTTGTGTTCAACATAAGGTATTTACTAAATAAATACTATTTAAATGAAGTATATTCTAAACTTATATAGCTATTATGAAAGAATAGGTCAAATTAATTAAAACCATATTTTGCACTAAGTGTGTTACCAGGATGAGGGACGAGGACCCATCGCACTGTTCATCCCACCTACCACTTTCCCCAGCCTCCACCCATTGGAAAGTTATGGATTATTATTCATTTGAAAAACTGATGTCAAACTTAATGACAGGTAGTGTGAATTTCAAGAATAATATTTTTGCTGCATTTTCACCTTACAACCGCAACCGCACTTATGGAACGGCGGTTGCGGTTACGGTTGCGGTTGTGAATTTTTGTGCGGTTGTAGTGCGGTTGCGGTTGCGGTTGCGGTTATTCGATCCAGCACTAATATATATATATATATATATATACATATACAGGGTGTCCCATAAGTCCGGCATCATAGGAAAAATAATGAAAAAAGGCAAAACAAAAGCTTTTATTTACAGAACGTGCTCAATATGTCCACCATTGTTTTCAATACACAAATTCAGACGTGATACCCAGTCAGCAAGCACACGGTGAATGATGTCAGGAGTAATGGTGTTACATGCCCCAATAATGCGCTGCCGCAAATGTTCAACACTCATAATTTTCTCTGCGTATATCAGGGCTTTCAAGTGGCCCCCAGAGATAAAATATCTAGTGGCGTGAGATCCGGTCTTTTAGCTGGCCATTCCACAGGCCCCCGACGTCCTATCCAATGACCAGGGAATTGTTGGTACAGGTATTCCCTTACTTCGGTGCTGTAATGTGCAGGAGCGCCGTCTTGCTGGAACCATGTTGGGAAATTTCCTTCTTCGTTCAAGACACTGGGAAATGCTTCTTCCTTGAGCATACGTAGGTAGGTGCCTCTAGTGACATGTTCATCGAAAAAGAGGGGGCCTATGACGCGATCCTTCCAAATGCCACACCACGAAGAGACTTATTGGGACTTCTGTTAAAATGAGCCAGGATAGCAGTCGCTGTATCATCGTCAGTGGACCTCCTTGAAGGTCCACTGCGTGGTTTATCTTCTATGGATCCTGTTTCCTTAAACTTTGCAACAAGTCTGCTAACACAACTCTGTGTTATTGGCTCGCAGTCTGGATGCAGTCTGTTAAATTCAGCAGCGGCCTCTCTTTGACTCCGATTTCCTATGAGTAGAATTATCTGGATTCGTTCTTCCTTGCTCACGGACATTATGGCCTGTAGAAAGAGAAAAATATGAATTATGGTTTGTAGAAATAAAAAAATATTAATTTTTCCTATGATGCCGGACTTATGGGACACCCTGTGTGTGTGTATATATATATATATATATATATATATATATATATATTTCGTATATGCCCATGTACTTTGTATTATATTTCTAACATCTTAAATTGTCTATAAATATGAAACACTAAAAACAAAGCAAAGCTCTGGTTAACCGTTTAATTGTAATTAACTGTAATACTTCAATATAATGTAATTAATGTACTTTAATGGAATTGTAATTAACGATAATAGGTGAATATGAATTAATTAGTAATTATAATCATAATTGTAATAAACCAAAATTACAACGTACTCAGTGATGTACTTAGGATTGTACTCAATGTCCGACCCGACATTATGTCGCCATTTGTTCTTTAACTAAATTTCCTAATAGTTTTTTCGATTAGATGCATTCTCTGTTCGTTATAAAAGATGAAGTCATGTCTTGCCTTAAACTTTTAATTTTCATATGCATATCTTAATATAAGAATGCATCGTTCAATTTCCGTTCCTAATTAATTCGGCAGACCTGGAAAACATCAGATCTGAAAATACGCTGTTTAAGATAGAAATATGGCTTCCTCTTCCTCTTCCTATAATACAGCCTCTTCCACATTTAATAATGATGATGTTAGTAGAATCGGGGTATATAAACCCCAATCATTTCTTCCATGTTCATTCTGATATAGATTACGAGGCTGAGTATTACCTGTACATTTTAGCAGTAAATTACAGTAAAAGAAAGTCTTTATCTTCTTCGAGCCGTGCTCTCTTCAGAGAACTTAGTCGTTAAACTTCCCCGATACGTTATAAGAAGAATCCGGGAACCCTCAGAGAATTTAATAAGCCTCAGAGAATTTCATAAGACTTGATGGTAAGCTTGATGGGTCCCTCGTCAACTGAGTAGTATAAAAGGAACTACTGCAAGTAACAGATCCGTTGCTGCCTCCTAACCAGAACCCCCGTCAACTTCGAACCAACCCAGGCCATAGACGGAGGGGTTAACATATATATATATATATAATATATATATATATATATATATATTATATATATATATATATACATATATATATACATATATATATATGCCACAAAGCATATCACGATAAAATGTTTAGTTTTTTAAATTAATTTTTAATTTCATGAAGTGTCTACAAACTCGTTTCCAACTAACGCATAAAAATTTAACAACTTGTAAATGTAAATGATGTATAAATACTAAATAGCAAAAACAAGCATCGAAAAATGTAGGAAAACAAATGAATCTCAACTGGGTTTGTTTGAAACAAAGAAGCGCAGAAATGGGCAAACAAAAGTGAATAAATAGGGAGGTATCGCCATTGCAAATGCAGTTATAAATTGGCTGCAAAGTTTACCAAACTCTGAAACGTAAAAGGTTCTATACCAATTTTGTATAATTTTTATTTTAAAGTATGTATGTATGTATGTATGTATAAATATGTGGGTGTGAAAAAACTATATAGGGCTATGGGTTGATTGCCTGATATCCTCATCCGTTGGAAATTTCCAGCAGATTTCAGTGGAGAGTTAAACGACAAAAGCCCTATGTTTTTTCGTTAGAGAGTTATGAATATGTAGGTCTTTAAAGGACCTCTTTATATTTAATTGATTACGGTAATTTTAGCGTCGGGATTTTAGATGCCTATATGTGAACGAAAAGAAATTGTCCCACCTTAATTTTGCTGGGTCCTTGGTTTGCTTCGATGTAGGGCGTTACGATCATTTTCGGTGTAGCCGCCACGATGGAGTTACGCGACGAATTAACTTGATGTAATTAATATAGGCAGTCACAATATAAAGACTTTAAGGTATAGGCCTATCCTGTAGTTTTATATTTATTAAGTTTATTATAAGGAATTCACTCAGAACTTTAGGGAAGACAAAAGCACATCTTCCCTGTTTAAAGCGTTCGCTGCACATAAACAGCCCCGAGGCCATTCCTTTAATATCTTCATATTTTAGTATAAATTGCTGATTTGGCAAGGGTTGTTGACTCTTTCTCTCTTGTATTTTACATGAGTTAGCAAATGGAAAATTTTGTTCACGTGAAATAAATGTTTCTCGTGGTTATGCAGACCCGACGCCTACATACGGGTTCTATGTATGTATGGCAATCATCTCATTCCCATTAGGCTATGTCGCCAATCCCGAGGCAATTTTTGTATAGATATTTAATTCAATTAATTAATAATTTATATTTAATTATGAAATAAATGTACCACATATGATACCATGTTGTGAGCGCGTATAGTTTTTCCATATACTGGGGGGGGCCGGAGAAAAATTTGTATGTTATAGATCAAATTTTTTGACAAACTGTGTAAACATGTAAATGGATCAAAAGAATGAAGTAGAAATTTAGGAAGAGAGAGGTTACTCAAGACCTATTCAAATAGAAAGTTCAAGAGGCCAACTTCTCAAGTTTAGTTAAAGTTATGTCAATCAGTTTGACTCCCTTTAGGTATAGGAAATTTATGGGATTAAAGTAAAGTTATTAAGCATTTTAACTTTGCTCAGTTTGTGTAAGGTTTATAAGTCACCAGTCTTAATTTTTTCTTGTAAAAGTTTTCTGGCTTTCAAAGCAGTCTTTCTTTGAGGCCTGTCTGGTTTAGTCTGAGTTACATCAGGCACATTGAGAGATTCCTCCCCAATAGTATCCTGATCCATCCTTTGGGGTAATGGTTCTAATTTAGCCCCACACTCCAAAGGATATAGTAATGTGATATCTCTGGTGGTCTCACCAGTTGCTGTTTTCAGTTTTACAACCCTGGTAACTTCGTCTTCACCAGTTTTGAGTTCCAAGACTTTTCCCATTGACCAATGTTGTCTTGGTGTCTTGTCATGTATCAACACAATGTCCCCAATTTTGACTGAATCATTCCAACTTTGTTTTGTTAATTGTTTATGTCTTTCTCTAAGACTTGTTAAGTATTCTTCTCTCCATTTTGTTATAAATTGAGTCTTGATTTGTGTCAAATGTTGGTATTTTGTGTTGAGTTCTTTGTGTCCTATTTCCCAATCTGGATCCTCTGTACTGTTATGTTCAGATTCTGGTAACATGTTTACTGTTTCTCCCTTAATTAGGTGGTTTGGTGTGAGAGGTTCTGGCTCATTAATACCATCTCCCACATAAGTTAATGGTCTGTTGTTGACAACATTTTCAATTTCTGACAGAATAGTCATGAGTTCAAAAAGTTGTAGATGTTTTGTCCCAATAGTCTTTTTAAGGCAGTTCTTTACAGTTTGTATGTTTCTTTCCCAAATTGAACCATACCATGGTGTATTAACAGGAATGTACTTCCAGGTTATGTTGTGTTTGGTTAAATGAGTTTGTACTGTTTCACTGTCACAAATCTGATGAATAATTCTTTCACCAGATTTGAAGTATGTGGCATTGTCTGACCATATAGTTTTGGGTACAGAATTGTGTGCACAAAATCGTCTGAAAGCAGCAATAAAAGCTTCTGCTGTCAGATCTTCTACTATGTCTAGACATATGGCACGTGTGGCAGCACAGGTGAAGAGTACAATGTACACTTTGTATTCCTTTGAATCCATTTTGTCTCCAAAACTCACATTTACCGCTCCAGTGTAGTCAATACCCGTGGTTTCAAATGGCCGAGTAAATGTTACTCGTTCCACAGGTAGGTCTGGAGGGCTTGGGGTCTTAAAGGGTCGTGAATGGATACGTTTACAAGGAATGCATGTGTTTAAAATTTTCTTTGTTTCAGTTCTACCCTTTGGTAGCCAGTAAGTTTTTCTCAGCTCTGTCAGGGTTTGTGGGACTCCCATGTGGTGTATTTTGTTGTGGGTATCCCTGATGATGAGTTTTGTGAAGTGATTTCTCCTTGGAAGAAGAATTGGGTGCTTAGAGTTGTAAGTCAAAGTTGACTTGTTAAGCCTTCCTTTACACCTTATCAGACCCTCTGTATCCAGGTACAGATTTAGATCCATGACAAGTGAAGGAATTCCTTTGTTTAATGTGTTACTGGACCTAAGATACTTCAACTCCTTGTCAAATTCTGAAGCTTGTATCTGTTGAGCCAGTATTTTGTTGCAGTTTCTGTTAAGTTAGAAAAGGCCTTCTGAGGACAGTGTTTGAGAAGGTAGCTATTGACAAACTTGCAGCAATAGACTGTAATTCTCAAGAGTTTGTTGAGGTCTGAATAAAGGTGATAGTCAAATATAGGTTTGTCCTCAGTGATCTTTTCAGTTGTTGTAGAGTTGAGTGTGAGGTTAACTACTTTGGCTGGCCAAAGATCCTCACATGTTAGCCATTCGGGCCCTTCATACCAGATTTTATTTGTTTTCAACAGCTTGTAAGAGAGCCCTCTTGTCAAAAAGTCTGCAGGATTCTCTTTTGTTTTTATGTACCTAAATTTGATACCAAGGTTTGTGTTTGCAGTTTTGATTTCTGTTAGTCTGTTTTTCACAAATATTTTTTGCAAGAAGTTGTATCTGTGTTGGTCACCCATGTTAGACAAATTTGACTGTCTGTCCTTAAGTAAATGTTTGTTATGTCAACTTCTTTATACACTTGTGAAAGAAAGTCTGCTGTTTTAACTCCCAATGAGACAGCTAATAATTCAAGTTGTGGTACAGTTTTCTTTTGGTTTAAGGGTGCCACTTTTGCCTTTGAATAAACCAAGTTACTTTCATTTTCACTTGTTAAATAGGCACAACACCCGTAAGCTTGTGTGCTGGCATCTGTAAAAATGTGTAGTGTTTGCGATTTCAATCTGTAGCCAGCACATCTTGGTACGTAGATGTCTTGAACTTTGTTCAAGTCTGTGGCTAATTTTTTCCAATGAAGTTGGTCTTCCACTGAAAGTGGTTCATCCCAATCAATTTTCTTTTTCCATAAGTCTTGCAAAAGGATTTTGGATCTTATGGTTGCTGGTAAATATAATCCAATGGGGTCGAAAATTTTGGATGATTCTGAAAGCACTTGTCTTTTTGTATCGGCATTTGGATTTAAGTTATAACTCTTTGTGCAAAGAGTGTCATCGTGTTCGGAATTCTGTTTTAAAAACCAAAGCATTCCAAGTGTTTTCGTGTAATTGTTTGGTTCAATGTTCCCATTGTTGTCTTTTGTTATTTGTTCATTTAATTTAGGAGAATTAGAAAGAGTTTGTACTGTATTCAAACCTCCTACCACTTCAGACTAGTCAATACCCGTAGTTTTAGTGGAGTAAATTTACTCCTCCACAGGTAGATCTGGAGGGCTTGGGGCTTTGAATCCTGTACTGTTTTTGTGTTGTTTGGCCTATGGCCAAGGGAGGCCACAAGACCCTTTTTGTTTGGTCTCTGGCCAAGGAGGCCACAAGACCCTTGTTGTTTGGTCTCTGGCCAAGGGAGGCCACAAGACCAATGTTGTTTGGTCTCTGGCCAAGGGAGGCCACAAGACCCTGTTGTTTGGTCTCTGGCCAAGGAGGCCACAAGACCCTTGATTTTTGGCTATGGCCAAGGAGGCCATCAGCCCTTGATGAATAGTTGGGCTATGGCCAAGGGAGGCCATCAGCCCTTGATGAATATGTTGGGCTATGGCCAAGGTAGGCCATCAGCCCTTTGATGAATTTGTTGGGCTATGGCCAAGGTAGGCCATCAGCCCTTTGATGAATTTGTTGGGCTATGGCCAAGGTAGGCCAAGCCCTTTGATGATTTGTTGGGCTATGGCCAAGGTAGGCCAAGCCCTTTGATGATTTGTTGGGCTATGGCCAAGGTAGGCCATCAGCCCTTTGATGAATTTGTTGGGCTATGGCCAAGGTAGGCCATCAGCCCTTTGATGAATTTGTTGGGCTATGGCCAAGGTAGGCCATCAGCCCTTTGATGAATTTGTTGGGCTATGGCCAAGGTAGGCCAAGCCCTTTGATGAATTTGTTGGGCTATGGCCAAGGGTAGGCCATCAGCCCTTTGATGAATTTGTTGGGCTATGGCCAAGGTAGGCCATACCCTTTGGAGTAGAGTAGTTTGTTTGTACGTGTCACTGTCTAACCATATAATTTTTGGCACAAAATTATGTGCACAGAATCAGAGCGCAGCAATAAAAGCTTTTACTCTCCGATCCTTGGTTATGTTTAGACAGGTTGTTGTGTTTGAGACACATGAAAGAGTAGTGTGTGTGTGTGTGTGTGTGTGTGTGTGTGTCATTCCTCCGAATCCAGTTGGTCTTCAAAACTTGGATTCACCACTCCAATGAAGTTAATACCCGTAGTTATGAATGAGTAAATGTTGTGTATCCTACAGGTAGGTCTGGAAGGTTTGGGGTTTTGAAGGAATCCAATCTGTTTGCAAAGAATGTATGTAGTCCAGGCAATCTAGAGCAAAAATAGCTTCAACCTGGGCAAAATTGCTTCAGAAGCTTTCTAAACTGTTTCCAGCTCAGGAACCATTGCAGAATAACATATCCAAAATCCGACAAAATTGGACCTCGGGAACACCCCCAAAAATGAAATTCAAAATGGCGGACTGGCAGTTTCCTACGAAATACAATAAATTTTAATTTCGCTTTGTAGAGAGAGTTATGACGTTTTTCTTGATCAGTAAAATGTTTTAAAACATTTTCGTTTCTAAATTAACCTATATGACACTAAAAATTGTATTAGGCGGCTAGTATTAAACTATGACGTCACGTAATGTAAATAAAATATACTGTATGGAGTGTATGTGAGAATGGACATTGCTACATCTTTATAAACTTATATTATATACAACTCTTTAATTCCTACTACCCACTATCAAATCTGCGTATTTGTGCTTGTCATTTTCTTTAAAACTGTTATTATGTACTCCTTTTAAATACTGCAACACAGTTTATTAATTTGTGTTTTCTGTTTCAGACTGACTCGGTGTACGGCTGACTCGGTGTGCGTCCGCCTTCAAGAATGCAGACCCCTGAAGAATTGTGCGTGATTTGTAAGGAGAAATTGGACAGCGGACAGGAAGTGGTTCACATCTCGCAAAAAGGAGCAGATGGTATAAATGCATCCAGCCGCAGCCGTGGAAGCGATGTTGTTGCAACAGCTGGAATAAGTGTTCACGTTGTATGTAGGAAAAGGTTTACGGATAAAAAGACCATTGAAATAAAGAAGCGACAGACCGCAGCCGAGGCAATACCAAGGAAAAGTGCTCGTTTTCATGAATACGCATTTTCCAGTGCTACTCACTGTTTGTTTTGTGATACCTTTGTGGACTTTTTTTCCAAACACAAACCAAAATCAGAGCATGTCAAAATAAGAACTACAGAGTTCTCCGAAACCATAAAAAGGTGCTGTGAAAGCCGCTGCGATGAATGGTCGTTTAATGTAAAAGGCCGTCTGGAGTATTATCTTCGTGATCTTCCTGCTGCAGATTGTGTCTACCATCACACCTGCAGCGTAAATTTTCGAAGTGGAAAAAACATTCCTCGCGCATACTCCTCCGACGATCATGATTCGAAGAAAGGGAGACCAACTAATGAAGAGCAACACCAAGCATTCCTTCAGACCTGTGCTTACCTGGAAGAGAATGATGATGAACAACTGTTGATTGGAGACCTAATTTCCAAAATGGAGGAATATCTTCAAGGAAGTCAGAGCTCTGTCTACGAACGCAGGCACATGAAGAGAAAGCTTTTAGAACGTTACGGAGACAAGATCATAATATCAGGTGAAAGTGGGAAGGCAGATGTAGTAACACTACGAGAGACAGCTAATGAAATTCTTATAGATTATCACAAAAAGTCGAAAGAATGTGATATAGATATAGAGCTACAGAAGATTTACCTAGTAGAAGCTGCTGCAAAAATAATCAGAAGTGATATCAAGTCTGTCGACTCGCCTAGAAAAGATGTGTATCCATCTCCAAATGACATCACTGCAGAAAGTGCTCTTGATTACATTCCCAACAGTCTGAAATTGCTATTATCAAAAGCATTTGCGGGACAGGATGCTTCAAGAAAAATAGGTACAATTGGGCAGAGCATTATGCAAGCAACCCGTCCTAGAGGATTACTATGTCCACTACAGATCGGTTTGTCGGTTCAGCTACACCACAACTTTAGGTCAAGGTACCTTATTGACGTTCTCCATCAGCTGGGTTACTGTTCGTCGTATGCAGAAGTAACAAGATTCGAAAGAAACGCGGCGCTGGCAAGTGGGTCTGGCTCTTTTACTGTTGATGAAAACACTGCAGTCCTTCTAGCAGCAGATAACGTCGATCATGATGTCTGCACTTTGGATGGGAAGAATACCTTTCATGGAATGGGTATGATTGCCGCAATAACTCCGAAGATCAAGATCCACCCTTCTATTCACAGGCGTAATGTTGGTGACAATGACATTAAGAAGATTGCAACCGTTGACATTAGGGAATATAGACACGCGAGAAGCATGTTGAGGGACATCTCATTCCGCGAACTTCCAGTACCCACTGCCACCATAAGTCGACTTAGTCTTCTCTGGCAGATATCTTCAGCAGAAAGATCAGGTCCAAGTTGGTCCGGAACAATGCAGGCAATTCACGGTGGATCAAGTGTCTCACATCCAGGTGTGGCGTCGATCACGTTCCATCCCATCATAGATATGTCGCCAACTGACATGACCTGCATATTTTCGACATTACTATATTTGAGCAAGATAGCACGCGATCAAAAAGTCCCATGCATTATTACCTTTGATCAGCCTTTGTTCTGGAAAGCTTCCCAAATCATCAATGAACAGAGAGACCTGCAGGACATTGTTTTAATGCTGGGATCATTTCACACTCTGATGAATCTTTTGGGAGCAGTCGGTACTCTTATGAATGGTTCAGGATTGTCTGAAGTACTTCAAGAAATATACGGACCAAATGCCGTGCAACACATGATGTCTGGAAAAGCTGTTTCAAGAGCGATACGTGGTCATATGATAGTAGATGCAGCTCTTAGTACCTTACTAGTCGCAGACGTTTTCCCTCGTAATGAAGATGGAACTCCTCATGACCTCCATAAGGAAGCTTGTGACCTGCTCAACGATGTTATGACCGCCAAACAATCAGTTGAGGATGTGGAATCTTCGAATGCATTGTCTCAGATTGCTACCACTTTGGATGCGAAGAAAACTGACCTACAATCTACTTCGCAAACAAGTCAACTCTGGTTGGAATATCAGCGAATGATCAACATTGCACGTTCCTTGATAACAGCAGACAGAACCGGCTCGTGGGATTTGCACTTGCAAGCTATGCTGAAGACCATCCCCATAATTGCAGCAGCCGGACATCACAATTACCTGAAATCGATATACCTGTACCTGCAGAAAATGTTAAGTTTGCCTTCTGAAAATCCAGCCGTTAACAAAATGTTCCAGGAAGGTAAGTTTGTGGTAAGAAGAAGCGACAGATTATGGGCCGGACTCGGCACAGACCTGGTGATAGAACAAGTACTAATGCGTTCCCTGAAAAGCAGAGGCGGACTGACACGCGGAAGTGGATTTACAGACATCCAAAGGACAACGTGGCTCTTTTCTATGCCTCTGTGTTCCACTTATAACTTAGCAATGCAGGAATACACCAGAGTTGTAGTGAACAGCACAAGGAAATGAGGGGAAGTAGACAAATCAGGGACAGTAATGACATGAAGAAAGTACTTGAACGTCTGGAATCCTTATCCCCATTCCATTCTACCTCGGGTCTCTGCAACATTGTAACAGGGCTAACTGCTGATCCTGGAGTTAACGTTCATCAATTGCATTCAATCGGTACGAACATTGTCGTAAAAATGATTGGGAAACAAGCCTTTACATATTCTGCCAAAAGATCTGACAAAGTGAAAACACTAGGATCTGCTTCTGCCGTTGTGATCACTGATGCTTCAGATATAGAAGTAGATCCTGCACTACTGTTTCAGAGAATGATGACTGTTGCCACTGGCGGAGACATGAATCTTGAAGATGCCATGTGTTACGAACTGTGTGCATATCCTCCTGCATTGTTCGAATCACGAAGTATCTTGAGGAAACCCGATAAGTCTCAGCTAGCTCATGCAATAATCAAATACACTGACACTTTACGCATGGAAGAAGTTCAAGAAATTCAGTGCACAGACCAGTACGTATTGGATGGTGGATCTCTACTACATCGTGTTTCCTGGCGTCAAGATGAAACATATGACAGCATCGCCAACTCATATGCCGATTTCACTCTGAAAACATATGGAAAAGCAATCATTGTTTTTGATGGCTACAGCAGCTCTCCTACGATGAAGGACATGACCCACAGAAGACGCAGCACCAAGACAAGCAGAAATGTGAATCTCAGTCCAAGCATGAAGTTTGTTGGCCAGAAGGAACACTTCTTGGCTAATGAAAACAACAAGCAAGCATTTATTTCCCTCGTAGGTGAGATGTTGAAGAAGCACGGGTGTACTGTTCACAACGCAGATGGGGATGCTGATGTGGACATCGTTCGTGCAGCAGTTTCCTCATCAGAAAATGCAACTACAACAGTAATAGGGGAAGACACCGACTTGCTGATTCTCCTTCTGTACCATGCCAAGGACAGTGGTTTCAAGTTGTACTATCGCAGCGATATAAGACAGGGACCATCTCCTAATCCTGTGTATGATATTCTCAGCATTCAATCATTGTTAGGCAATGACATCTGCAAGTATCTCCTGTTTGTGCATGCTTTCACGGGCTGTGATAGCACATCCAGAATTTTTTCGATCGGTAAAGCTAAAGCATTCGACACACTGATGAAGGTGGCTGAACTCCGTTCAGTTGCAAATACATTCTGTTCTGATTGTTGCCAACACTCTGACATTGAAGCCGCTGGAAGAAAGGCAATGCTTCTGTTGTATGGCTGCAAAACACTTGAATCCACTAACGCACTACGTCATCGAATGTTAGTTGAAAAGGTAGCTACAGCTAAATCTTTTGTTACACCCGAACGTTTGCCACCTACCGATGCGTCCACAAAGTACCACAGCTTTCGCACATACTTTCAAATACTAATCTGGAAGTCTACAGAAGAGAAGATCGATGCAGAACAGTGGGGTTGGTATGTAAAGAATAATTCCTACTACCCTACAGCCTGCGACAAGCCACCAGCTCCAAATTATCTACTCAACATGATCCGCTGCTCCTGCAAGACGAAATGTGCTACTTCAAGATGTGGATGCAAGCGTAATGGAATGCCCTGTTCAGCCGCTTGTGGCGAGTGCCAAGTCAGTGGTTGCGATAACAACCCAAGTACCGGTAATCTATCCAATGATAGTGATGAAGAGGATTAATTTCTGTATGTTTGTGACCAGGTATCACTTCTTCTGTAATGAACATAACTTGAAACTGGGAAAAAAATAATTGTTGTATTATTGATTATAAAAATCTGTAAAAAGCTATATAACATTATATTTGCGTAATAACTGGTTGTGTTGTATATTGTTGAATTATTTAAAACATTACAACTGAAAGAAAAAGCATCAAATGTATCTCTATAAATAAAAGCGTAAATTATATATATATTTTTTTTCGTAGGAAACATCCAGTCCGCCATTTTGAATTTCATTTTTGGGAGTGTTCCCGGGGTCCAATTTTGTCGGATTTTGGATATGTTATTCGGCAATGGTTCCTGAGATGGAAACAGTTTAGAAAGCTTCTGAAGCAATTTTGCCCAGGTCTAACTACAAATTGCCTGGACTAATGTGCTTGTTGATGAAATCTGTTGTGATTCTTCCTTTAAAAGAAGAATTGGATGTTTGGAGTCGTATGTATATATTTATATACTGTACCGTACGTATGTGTGTAAATGTGTATTTTGTTATAGGGTTTTGTTTTTGGGTTTTGTGTTAGGTTAACCAATTTGGCTGAGTAAATATCCTCAAATGTTGCATTTGAGACCCTTATATCAAGCCTTGTCTGTTTTATGCCTATATGTCAAATAGGACTTAGAGTGTGTTGGCCTATATGTCAAATAGGACTTGGAATGTGTTGGCCTATATGTCAAATAGGACTTGGAATGTGTTGGCCTATATGTCAACTAGGACTTGGAATGTGTTGGCCTATATGTCAAATAGGACTTGGAATGTTTTGGCCTATATGTCAAATAGGACTTGGAATGTGTTGGCCTATATGTCAAATAGGACTTGGAATGTGTTGCGCCTATATGTCAAATAGGACTTGGAATAGGTTGGGCCTATATGTCAAATAGGACTTGGTATGCCTATATGTCAAATAGGACTTAGAATAGGTTGTGCCTATATGTCAAATAGGACTTGGTATGCCTATATGTCAAATAGGACTTAGAATAGGTTGTGCCTATATGTCAAATAGGACTTGGAATAGGTTGGGCCTATATGTCAAATAGGACTTGGTATGCCTATATGTCAAATAGGACTTGGAATGGGGTTACGAATAGGTGTTAGGTGGGTGTCGGTTTGAATTCGTGCAATTGCTTTAGGTCTTTGTGATGTTACAGTTCTGAGTCGAATTTTGTGATGTTAATGAGTCTTATGAGTAAGTTAAATTGCTGAAATAAATTTTATAACCTACACCACAGGTTGAATTATAAATTTAGTGTTTTAGTTAGGATAGGCCTTGAGTGGAAAGAGTAAGGCCTACTTTAAGAGGTAGGCCTATTATGTAAGGTAAAGTTAGGTGGGCCTACTAAATAGACCTATTTTGGGTCTACCAAGTAGGCTTATGTTTGGGCCTATTATTTTATAGGACCTCAAATGAGTTAAGCCTGTTAAATTAACAAGGCTTTGTTTTGAGTTTGAAGAGTAGGACCTATTAAATAGGCTTAATGTTGTGGGCCTATTTTTAGGACCTAAAATAAGTTATACCTGTTAAATGAACAAGCCTTTGTTTTCGGTTAGTGTAAAGGTAAAGGGATCGGTTCCCAGTTGCATAGGCCACCATATGAAAAAACTATAGTGGGGTTATGGTTGAAATTGGGGTTAGGCCTAATGAGCTAAGCCTAGCCACTGCGTGTGTCAGTGTAAATTTTAGAGGGGTCAGTTCCCCACACACAGGGCCACCATGTGAAAAAACTATATAGGGCTATGGGTTGATTGCCTGATATCCTCATCCGTTGGAAATTTCCAGCAGATTTCAATGGAGAGTTAAACGACAAAAGTCCTATGTTTTTTCGTTAGAGAGTTATGAATATGTAGGTCTTTAAAGGACCTCTTTATATTTAATTGATTACGGTAATTTTAGCGTCGGGATTTTAGATGCCTATATGTGAACGAAAAGAAATTGTCCCACCTTAATTTTGCTGGGTTCTTGGTTTGCTTCGATGTAGGGCGTTACGATCATTTTCGGTGTAGGGCCGCCACGATGGAGTTACGCGACGAATTAACTTGATGTAATTAATATAGGCAGTCACAATATAAAGACTTTAAGGTATAGGCCTATCCTGTAGTTTTATATTTATTAAGTTTATTATAAGGAATTCACTCAGAACTTTAGGGAAGACAAAAGCACATCTTCCCTGTTTAAAGCGTTCGCTGCACATAAACAGCCCCGAGGCCATTCCTTTAATATATCTTCATATTTTAGTATAAATTGCTGATTTGGCAAGGGTTGTTGACTCTTTCTCTCTTGTATTTTACATGAGTTAGCAAATGGAAAATTTTGTTCACGTGAAATAAATGTTTCTCGTGGTTATGCAGACCCGACGCCTACATACGGGTTCTATGTATGTATGGCAATCATCTCATTCCCATTAGGCTATGTCGCCAATCCCGAGCCAATTTTGTATAGATATTTAATTCAATTAATTAATAATTTATATTTAATTATGAAATAAAGGTACCACATATGATACCATGTTGTGAGCGCGTATAGTTTTTCCATAGTGGGTATGTATTTATGTATGCGTAGCACGTATGTATGCATGTATTTATATAAGTGTATGTGTGTATGTATGTATGTCTGCATATACAGTATGTATGTACAGACTATATATGCTGGGACAATGCATGTTTAATTTTCTTTAAAGAACAGTATTAGCTTTTTACGCAGTGAATAAGGCTTATGGTATATAGCATCATTTGATTTTATTTATATATTATATATATATATATATATTATATATATATATATATATATATATATATATTAATTTCTATGGATTTTAACTTTCATTCGTAATACGGAAGAAAAATGACAAAATTACATACAGTATGTTGAAAAGTTTCATGGCAACATTACAAAGTTCATAGAACTCAGGAAATAATGTCCTAAGATATTACCAAATATTATGTACCGTACTTCCCCAAGAAATCTGTGAAGCGACTAGAAAATGGGACATTTTCGATTTAATTTCGATAAATAACAATGACATGATAATAAATAAGAAGGAAACGCACATAAATTTCTCTGACCATAACCTAATCGATACGCGATTAAAGTCAGCAATCAGGGGACCAAAAACGCATCCAGAGAGTCAAGAGGAATATTTGAAGGTTTAACCCTTTAAGGACTGAAGATGCCAATTGCTAACGTTTCAAATACACGCATTCATAACTTAACCCTACAAAAAATTCAGGGCTGAAAGGGTTAATTATGAATTCAAAGATAACAGATTGGGAAAGTGTAAATGAAAATGTAAAGAAAGTATTGGGAATTGCTACTTCACGAGAAGATTCCAGAGAGAGAATACTATCTATGATAGAAAATGAAACTAAACCCATATTGCTGAAACATGTTCCGAAGAGACAAAAAGAAAATGCAGCAAGTTCGAAAGAAAAAAAACAGGACGTTATTTAGAAATAGAAATGGACCTAAAACAAACATTCATCTACAAGACAAACGGGGACGAAAACAAAGTAGCAGAAAATATAAAAACTAACTCAAAATACTTCCACGCGTCTGCAAAAAGAAAAATGCAGAGTAAAGAGTATTGGTCCGATAAAAGATTGGGTGACCGAATACACAAATAACCCAGAAAAAATAAGCGAACTGCTTAAAGTACAATTTAACTATGTTTAGCACCTCTAAGTTTGAGAAAAGCAGAGAGATACAAATCAGCCAATAACAAGTTCGGAGACGAATCTATTAATGGATTTAGAGTTCTTGGAAGGAGACGTAATTAAGGCTTTCTCATAAATTCATAAATACGAGAAAATTCAGCACCAGGGCCAAAGACATGGAACACCACGTTTCTGAAGGACTGCAGAGTATAAGCGAACTGCTTAAAGTACAATTTAACTATGTTTAGCACCTCTAAGTTTGAGAAAAGCAGAGAGATACAAATCAGCCAATAACAAGTTCGGAGACGAATCTATTAATGGATTTAGAGTTCTTGGAAGGAGACGTAATTAAGGCTTTCTCATAAATTCATAAATACGAGAAAATTCAGCACCAGGGCCAAAGACATGGAACACCACGTTTCTGAAGGACTGCAGAGTATTGCCAAGCCTCTGTACTTTCTATGGAGCAAATCATTCAACACAGGACAAATTCCACCTCCATTAAAGAATGCGAACATTACTCCCTTATTTAAAGGAGGTAACAGAGCAATGCCAAGAAGTATCGGCCAGTAGCTCTCACGTCCAACTTTATAAACTGCTTCGAAAGGATAATTAGAGACAAAATTGCTTGCCACCTACAAGAAAAGAATTTATTCAATCCATACAAACATGTCTTCAGGGCTGAAAGATCATGCCTGTCACAGTTGTTAGACCACCAAGAGAAAACATTGGAAACATTGTGTCAAGTTCAAAATATTTATGCAATACTAACTGATTTTGCTGAAGCCTTCGATAAATGTGATCATGCAATTATAGCAAGTAAACTTAAAAATACAGGAATTACTAAAAAGCTTGGAAGATGGATATTTAATTTTCTGACCATAAGAACAAAGTGGTAGGAAATGAAGTTGAATCTGAAGCCTCAGAAGTCGTCAGCTATATCCCACAGGGTAAAGTATTAGCTCCTGCCGTTTATAATAATGATACAGACATTGATGCGGGTATTAATGACAGTATCGTATCGTGTTTCGCGGATGACATAAAGATATGCAAGGAAATATTAAATGAAGGTGACTAAAAAATTACAAAACGACAATGAAACATTATTCAAGTGGGCGGAAGACAACAATATGAAGTTCAACGAAGAAAAATTCCAACTTATAGGATATGGTAACAACAATGTGCTACAGGATAAAGTGTACAAAACAATGCAAGCCGAAAAGATAACACCAAACCCACAAGTCAGGGATTTTGGAGTGATAATGTCGTTGGATGCAGAATTCAAAGAATACTTTAATGTTAAAATAAAAAATACCAGAAAAATAATGGAAATTATCTGGGGAAACTTCCACAGCAGAACAACAAGCATCATATTAAAATTATGGAAGAGTTTAGTCCTACCAGTAACTGAGTGTTGCTCAGTACTCACAAGCCCATACAGAAAATGAGACATTGCAAACGCAGAAGTTAAAAGGACTTTTATGTCTAAGATAGAAGGAAACGAAAGATGAAAACTAATGGTCTCGACTACAATCCCTGAAACTCTACTTCCTGGAAAGAAAACGCGAGCGGTACACAGTAATACGTATGGAAAATACTCGTTGGTTGTGTCCCTAATCTTAAAAATGAAATAGAAACACACTGGAATGAGAGAAGGGGCAGATTCTGTACTGTTCCAGCTGCGGTGGGACAGGGTACCATGAAAACGAGGATAGAAAATACCCTAAGAATAAGAGGCCCAAAACTTTTTAACGTACTGTCAAAAGACCTGAGAAACCTCTAGAACACCAAGCCCAATAATTTCAAGAATCAACTAACATGTTATTGTGCAAAGTCCCTGACCAGCCATACATAGCTGGCTACGAGGGCAGGAGGAGAGCTGAAACTAATTGTCTCCTCCACCAAATCCAGCAAATATGGTGAAATTTTGCAGAGGGATCCTGAACCGTTGTTCGAAACCATCATATCATAAGTTATTTATATATATAAAAACTAAGGTGTATATATATATATATATATACACACACAAAATGATAAGAATAAAGTGGGAGTGGAAGCCAAATGACTCGAATCTGCGTTGTATGGTTAATAGTAATCCAGATGTTAGCGCAATGGACCGCATTAGTCTGCCCTGAGCGATGTGCCACTTTCTGATCCTCCTGACTGATTACACCGGTCTGCATGAAAATCGATTTCTTTATTTTGAGTTGTGATTCTGAAGCACTTCGCTGCGCTGAATTCAAAAATGCTACCAGGTTTTTTCTATCACCCACAGTTTTAAAGTTATTAGCAAAACAATTTTGGGGCGTTTTGTAATGTTTTACCTTTTTTATCTTTAATTAATTTCGTTTTTTCATATTTTTCAGATAGATAATTCTAACATTACGTCTTTAAAATTTTAATAATGGCTTCTAGAGGATGTACCCATAGTCCAGACATATTTTGTTATATTTGTGGTCGGTATGTTGTAAAACAAAGGACAAATGTAACGACCTTCATTAAGAGAGCTTATCATGCTTATTTTGGAATTAAATTATGAGATCAAGACAAAAGTTGGGCTCCACACAAGGTTTGTCTTACGTGTGTTGCGGCACTAAGGAATTGGAGCAAAGGTAAAAAGAAAAGTTTGCCATTTGGGATCCCTATGGTATGGCGCGAGCCTAGAAACCATACCGACGACTGCTACTTCTGTTCTTGCAGTGTTAAAGGTTATAATGCAAAGAATAAAGAGAGCCTTCAATACCCAAGTCTTCCATCTGCAATAAGGCCGGTACCCCATGGTCCAGAAGTTCCTATTCCCCGCCCACCCGAGAGTCTGGATCAATACAATTCAGATTCTGATTCAGCTCCAAATCCAAACAATGATGATGTTTATGAACAGCCAACAGCTGACCGAGATTCTCCTAAACCATTAACCCAAGCCGAACTAAATGACTTAGTCAGGGATTTGAATCTGCCTAAGGACTCTGCAGAACTTTTGGGGTCTAGATTGCAGGAGAACAATTTATTGGCATCCGACACATACTTCGCTTGGTACAGAAATCGTGAGAAAGACTTCGTGCATTTTTTCGAAGAAGATGGTCCCTTGGTATTTTGCAAGGACATCACAGGATTAGTGTGCAAGCTAGGCATCGAATACCAAACCAGTGACTGGAGGTTGTTTATAGATTCCTCTAAAACCAGTCTAAAAGGAGTGTTACTGCACAACGGTAACAAATATGCATCAATCCCAGTGGCCCATCCTACTCATTTAAAAGAGACCTATGATAACATGAAACTGCTTCTGGAAAAAATTCAGTATCAAAATCACAGATGGATATTTTGTGGGGATCTCAAAGTCCTTTGCATGTTACTTGGGCAGCAATCAGGATACACTAAGATGCCATGTTTCATCTGCGAATGAGATAGTCGAGCACGTGACCAGCACTGGAAGAGGAAAACTTGGCCTCCTAGAGAGAATCTTACCCCAGGATCAAAGAACATTTTACATGAACATCTAGTTGGACCAAATAAAATCCTCCTACCACCCTTGCACATTAAGTTAGGCTTGATGAAGCAGTATGTCAAAGCATTGAATAGAGAAGGTGAGTGTTTCAAGTACATTTGTTCAAAATATCCAAAGATTAGCTACGAGAAAATAAAGGAAGGTGTTTTTATAGGTCCTCAGATTAGAAAGTTATTGACAGACGATCATTTTCTGAACACAATGACCAATAAAGAAAAAGAAGCATGGCTTGGTTTCAAAGATGTTGTTGAAAACTTCTTGGGAAACTACAAAAGCCAAAATTATGAAAGACTGGTGGAAAATATGCTTAAAAAGTTTTGCGCCTTAGGCTGCAACATGAGCCTGAAAGTTCACTTCTGATTTTCGCATCTAGACCGTTTTCCCGAAAATCTCGGAGATGTCAGTGAGGAGCAAGCGGAACGATTTCACCAGGACATCAAAACCATGGAAAGAAGATATCAAGGAAGATGGCATACAAATATGATGGCGGATTACTGCTGATGTCTGCAACGAGATCAGCCTAACGCACAGCATAAGAAAACATCAAAGAAGCACCGGTTTAGTCGTCATTAGTCAGATCTACCTTCGTAGTCTTAAGTCTTTGGAATAAGTCCTGAAATGGTTGCAAGTAAAGAAGGTAAATATTTTTGTTTCTTTCAGTTATTTTTTTTATTCTTTCATAAACAAGCAATATGCTTGTCCAAGAGCTAGGAGCTATTTAATTCTGCTTTAATTAGGTTTTACTCTATCACCTAAAGATTTCGTGCTACAAGGGGTGTTGTAATACCTCATCTGTCCCCGAATGTTAACCACCCATTGATGGGAGGGGAGAGAGTATTTTGCTGGGAACGGGACTGTTTGTTATATATATTTACCCTACATTATTATGTAGCGTTACTGTAGTCTATAACAACAAATTTATGGTTTAGCATGTGCAATCCAATGTTGGTCTCGATAAGATGGTTCACATTTGGGGATAAATGGGGGATTTATGACACACCCTGTAGTAAGAAAACCATACGTGATAGGGAAAAACTAACTATATTTTTGAGATCAGCGCACTCCAATAATATAGAATCACCAACTAGTTTGTACAAATCGATCGACAAGTTTTCAAATGTGTACTGGTGTTATTATTCTCACTTTATTGCCCTTCCTTAAGTTACAACACACACACACACACACACACACACACACACACACCACATATATATATATATATAACGTAAAGAACGACGCTTGTATAGGAGATATTCCGCGCAAGATGAGAGAGAGAGAACGAAACAAATGAAAAAATGAGGTAACCACCCGGGAATCGAACCCGAGATCTTCCGATTGCCGGTCAGATATGATAACCATTACACCATGGGCCTCGCTCATTCAAATGCCGTAATTCTTCTACATACGCGCAGAAACCAATGCCCCAAGGGGGCACCTCCCGCATGCCGTAACATTATATACATTTAACTGCAAACACGCAGTATAATTAACGTAAAGAACGACGCTTGTATAGGAGATATTCCGCGCTTTACGTTAATTATACTGCGTGTTTGCAGTTAAATGTATATAATGTTACGGCATGCGGGAGGTGCCCCCTTGGGACATTGGTTTCTGCGCGTATGTAGAAGAATTACGGCATTTGAATGAGCGAGGCCCATGGTGTAATGGTTATCATATCTGACCGGCAATCGGAAGATCTCGGGTTCGAGTCCCGGGTGGTTACCTCATTTTTCATTTGTTTCGTTCTCTCTCTCTCATCTTGCGCGGAATACCTCCTATACAAGCGTCGTTCTTTACGTTAATTATACTGCGTGTTTGCAGTTATATAATATTATATATATATATCTATATATATATATATATATATATATAATATTGTCCAATATAAAAACACATTACTACAAATAAAAATTCATCTACTCGTACATACCTCTATCATTTAGTACACTTAAGGTTGGTTACTTTATAAACATATTTGGTACTTGTGGGTTATCTGTCGCCACTTTTTAATATTTTTTTTTATTTATTTATTTTTATATATTAAGAGAAGAGGATTCTTTATACTGTACGCGCATTGACGATTGGTTAGGTTAAGTCGTGCTAGTTTGGTTAAATACCGTTTTATTTAACCAAACTAGCACGACTTAACCTAACCAATCGTCAATGCCGTACAGTATAAAATCCTCTTCTCTTAATATATAAAAATAAATAAAAAAAAAATATTAAAAGTTTTTTTATTTAACCAAACTAGCACGACTTAACCTAACCAATCGTCAATGCCGTAAGTATAAAGAATCCTCTTCTCTTAATATATAAAATAAATAAATAAAAAAATATTAAAAAGTGGCGACAGATAACCCACAAGTACCACATATTTATTACATTATTACATTTAAATGTAACTTCATTTATTTCATGGCGTTACATTTGTGCATATTTGAGAATTCGTACGGATAGGAATTCGTACTTGTGTGGCATCCGATACAATTGGCGTTTGCTCAAAGAAATATCATACCCAATCCCTAACTCATTGCCCATCTGGTACATGTCATTTTTACTCAAAGATCATCTGATAAGACCTACAAATCATTTTTCCCTTATAGACTATGTGATATGCATTACACTTTATTTCAAAGGTGCCAGACAGACGTCATTTTTATGTTCCTAAAACATCCATGACATACGTCAATGGCTCAGATACTGTCTAATAAATGCCACTTGGTATTCAAAGACTGCTTCATGAATGTTACATTATTATTCATAGGTTCTTTCTACAGTCATCACTTACCATATTTTGGCGCAGTTTCTGAAGGAGCTTATCCATGTCAGCTTTAAATCTGAATCAGCAGATATTACCTCAATTTTAGAACGTTAAAAAAGTATAAAAATCAGATATTTTTCACAAACTTGTGAGAGTCATATTAAATCGATGGAAATGCGTTGTTGCTTGTATGAAAACCATTCATTGTCGTTTTCGTTTTGTTTCATTGTTACTATCTCGATCATGGGCAAAAATTGTTTGAGGAATTTTATTGACATTTATTAGCAACTGAAAGGGTATAAAGAAAGAGAGAGAGAGAGAGAGAGAGAGAGAGAGAGAGAGAGAGAGAGAGAGAGAGAGAGAGAGAGAGAGAGAGTAATTTCTTTCTTTTAACAGTACTTAAGAATTAACAATTGCCATGTATTCCGTCGATAAGGTTCTCATAGAAAGCTTTTTAAATTTTAAACATGTACACAGTTTGGTGTGACCAATTCATCATGACTTAATCTGATACTTGTCATAATCATTTCAGATTTCGTACAATCCATGTACACTTACTTAAGAGTAACTTTAGATCATGTCACCTTTCAGAGAACTTTGAATCTAGCAACACAGGTAAATGCAATACTTATTGAAGTTGAATGGGCAATTAATAAATAGTTTTACTTTCCAACAAAATTACCACCTCTTTCAGCCATTAAAAAAATATGGTGAATGTAGAGTAAGTTAAATTTAGATCAAAGACGCACAAACAATTCTCATTAGAGAAAGACAGAAGCAAGGAAATTAAATTATAAAGTACAGTACTTCGCCGTAATGTACTGTTTTTGATGTAATACACCCTTCGAGCCTCTACACACTCCACATGTCTGCAGACTGACTCGCCTTCCCAGCGAAGCAATTGCAACATACTTCCATTTTAAAAATTATCGTCTAATAAAAATTAGAAGATTTAATGTCATTAAATACTCAGTAAGTAAATACCTTTTATTAATTATGCATTAACTAATAACTACCAAATAATGTAATATTAGTTCTTACAACTTCAATATAAATAATCGAATAAAAAACTAACTGACAACTCGTTCCTGGAATCAATATGGTGGATGAATACAAGTATTTTCGCCTATCTCGACTGACGATTTTCCACGCCTTTCCTTGATAGCAATAAATATCGCATTAGATTTGTAAACCTTTACAAATTCCAACTTAAGTAAATACTGCCTTTAAATGGAAACATCTCTGAAATAAGACTACATTATTTAAGTACAGCAATACACATTAATTTTAAGTAAGCTTGCATATCCATTGAACAGGTTTAACTAATATTTCCAGACTATTACAGTTTACATGATTACATGATATTGCAAATAATAATAATAATAATAATATAATAATAATAATAAATACAGCTTCTTTCTTGGTAATATTTTTCACAACTGTATGACCTTCATCTTATATAAGGCTTCTCTCTCCATTGGATACTGTGTTTATTATTAAATTAAGTGAATATAAAAAAAGGCTTTCTTTATAAAATAGGCTTTCTTTATAAACGAAGATAGTCGATCATACCAGCTTCATTGCCTATTATATTTCAAATGAGTTGAAATATAATAGGCAAATTATCCCTCAAATCAAATTATTTTCATCCCGGAAATCGCTTGTTTTTGTTGGACTGAATCGTGGAATGACTTTGTCGTTTATCTTAAGAATATTTTGGATCACCTGAAGATCAGGGCCCCCATGTATTCTTGTTTTTTGTTTTACAGTACCAAATATAATAATAAATTAAATTGAATGCCCGGTTAGGTCAACTGTACGTCCTTGACGATTGGTTATGTTAAGTCGTGATATTTTCGTTAGTTTTAACGAAGATATCATTTCGTAATTGAGGCTGGGGGCCCTGATCTGCAGGTGATCCAATATTTCTAATACAAATGCGTTTAAAAATAAATTGAAACGTTTCTTAATAGAGGAATGTTGATAAATCTTTGATTGAATGCCTCTCAAAATTTTGTGTATATATATAATATATATATATATATAATATATTATATATACACACACACACCTTATTACTTTTTTTAATTTCATATATTTCTCTATTATATTTTTGTATTCTTCTAAAGTAATTAGTATTTTTATACTTAGAGTATTTCATGTATTACTCAATCATGAATGTCAATTCTGTAAATTGATATGAGTAACTTTTTAGTTAATATGAGAGTCCAGTAAAGCCAAAAGATTAAGATAAAAATTTAAATAAATATAAATACTGTACCAAAAATTTTGTATGTTCCATATACAGTATATATATATATAGTTTTTTATACAAACTGGATTGTATATAACATTGCCCAGGGAAACACTGAGAAAACTGGAAAGGTTAAATCAAATGGAAATCAGATATTTAAATATTGGATTTCCAATACGGAATGTAATGATCTTCTAGATTCAAAATACTGAAATATGGGACTTTACTTATATATATATATATATATATATATATATATATATATATATATATATATATATAATATATTATATATATATATATATATTATATATATATATATAAGTGGCGACTCCAACTCTTCCAGACTACTCGGGCTCTTTTTAAATTTTCAAGTCTACATATGAGCCGACATTTAAATGCGTGACAATAACTTAAGATTATCAATAAAATAAATAAATACATACCTCGGTAAAAAAAATTATTTGAATTTTATTTACTTGAACATAAAGTCCAAGCGTCTTGGTTTTAAAGCAAGTTCCTTTAATATTCAGTCATGTAATTCCTTTTTGCTTTCTAAATCAGTAAGTATTTCTTTTTCAATTAAAATCCTAGCCAGGGACGAGAGCCGTTCTTGAGCGATTGTGTTTCTTAAATATGATCTAATTCGATCAAGAACAGAGAAACTTCTTTCATTTGAAACAGAAGTTACAGGTATGGTAAGAAGGAGCTGAATCAGCTTTGTGGTTTTCTTTTAATGATAACACTATGTGGTCCATGGGTGGGCTATACTTCTCAGAATACTTATAATATTAAAAATAAATCAGATTATTTAAGAAAAGCGAACAACCTCACATTGCGGCAAAAATCATACTGCACCGCCGCCCAAAGCAGTTGAAGGCACGCTTATCGAAACGTAAAAAGTTACCATGTATCGCCAGAATTAAAAATTGTGCCTCTACAAGGCCGAAGGATATAAGCCCGAGTTGAAATGCTTTTTCTTCATAAAAAAAATTAATAGGATTAAAAACGTATTTTATTTAATGAGAGTTAGTAGAAGGACTATTATGTAACCGTATGCAAGGAAATAATTATTCATTAAAAGAACTTTAAATATACGATATTACTTATACTTTCTCGGGCGTAATGTCTCGCGCCCGAGTAAAGGATCTTGAAAGATTACACGAAAACTTAATGTGTCAATATAGTTTTTTTTATAGGTAGTAAGGGTATCTAAATGCGCTCAAAATTTGCTTGCGTGACGAAGGCTAGACAGAAAAATAGTAACATACTACCAGCCAAAAACCATTTTTACAATTTGTATTTAAAACTTTTTTTAAAAACTTAAATCTATAAATACACAATTTTATCTCTCATGCTTCTCCTTGCCCCTTGCCTCTCGGGCTCAGCCCGAGAAGCCCGAGTGCAGGAGTCGCCACTGTCTTATATATATGAAAAGAGGGATAGATAGATAGATATACAGATATAGGTATTTATTGTAATAAAAAGTATGCTTTCAATAAATAAAAATATATGAATAATATTACATAAAACTTGTGTATATCACATAAACAAAATTTGGAAAACCAGCGATAAATGAAATAGTTTTAAAAAGTGAAATTCGTGTTGGATTTACCGTAGATTTTCTGTGCGGAATCTCCATTTTCTGTGCGGGTCAATTTTTGCTTTGGTTCTGCAAGAATTATAGGATGATATATTTCTATTTCTGTATTCATATTATATATATATATATATATTATATATATATATATATATATGATCGAGTTGGTTCTTTATATCTTTATTTTGTGAATCTATTTCGTTCTTGGCTTTATTTTTCTTTATGGTTGTTCGCAGTGTTGGGCACTAAAGCGTTAATCCGATAACAGTTAATTAACGAAGTTAACTTTTTTTAACGGACTATTAACTGAAGTTAATTTCCATTTATCGTTATCGGACCAGTTAACTTCCGATAACTCGATATTTAGTCTGTTAAAGTCCGTTAACACGTTAACTGCGAGGAGTCATTCACGGAAGATCACCGCTCCGCGAATGAATTCAAACCGCCATAACTTCAGTCTGCCAATTCCGTCCTCTGCCGCAGTGGAACGGCTCTTCTCTCTCGGCAAGGACATCCTGAGGCCCAAGAGGTCAAGACTGGCAGTTGGGCCTAACTTTGAGAAGTTGGTCTTTCTGAAGGGCAACCAGCACATTGTGTCATAGTCTTTAATAAATGTGCCTAAAATTTAATTTTACCTTTCAGTTCCCGCCATAATAATTCTCTGGTAAATTAAAATTTAGTTAATGGTTAGCGGTTACAAGGGTTTCAAAACATGTAATCAGTACATTTTTTATTAAAAATAAAAAAAAAAGTTATTAAGCAAAAAAGTTGCAAAACTTGATAAAAATACAGTTAAATACCTATTTATTGTTGGATTTTGCATAAAAAAACATTTTCTATGGGTTTTAAAGCTTTTTTCATTGATTTTTTTAAATGTTAGTAAAGAAATAGTTATCGTTAACGGATTATCGTTAACTTCCGTTAACTTTGTAGTAAAATTATCGGATTATCGTTATCGGAGTTAAAAATTGGGGTTAACGGATTATCGTTATCGAAGTTAACTTTTTGGTTAACGGTGCCCACCACTGGTTGTTCGTTGTAAAACTGCTGTATACTTTGGTAAACTTTGGCTTGCTTCCGCAAGAATTGTTAATTCTAACGAAAGTTAAGCTTTTCACTCCACTTTAGACCTACAGTTTAATGTGGAATCCGAACCACGCCCCACCAGCAGCCCAGCGTCTTAACCACTAGGCCACCAAGGGTATCCATTTATCTACCAACCACTTTCTTTATTGTGTGGAAGAATGAACAGCTGGGTTTTGCTGCACGCCGGTTGCCGTCACCGGGTCTCGATCCCGGGGCCGATGGATTTGTAGTCAGCGACGCTAACCACTACACCACCGAGGCGCATATTGGAGCCGCATATATATATACATATATATATATATATATATACATACTTATATACATAAATGAATAAACCTTGGGTTTGGTTTTCCTTCCGCCCGAATTGTTCATTCTGACGAAGGTAATGATTATTACTCCACCTGGAACCCGAACCACGACCCACCACAGATGATCAGAAATTACAAAGTCCTTACCCGGACTCGATCTCACGACCTCCAGCCCAGCGTCTTAACCATTAGGCCACCTAAGGTACCCTTTTATCTACAAATCTATTTTTTCTGGAAGAATGAACAGTTGGGTAAGCTGCGCGCCCCCTGCTTTTGCCAGGAATCGAACCCGGAGCCGGTTGATTCGTAGTCAGCTATACTAACCACTACACCACCGAAGGGCATAAATGAAAGAATAAAAGAATAAAGAGGTGAATAAATTGTACATTATGTTAAAAAATTATGTACAAATATTGTACTTATAAAATGTGTTAATTAAGAACCATAAAGCAAGTGGGCAAATTTTTTAAGACCTTTGGAAATTCAGTATAAAATTGGATGAGTATTGCGCAAGCTTGTATAGGTTTTTGAATTAAATAATATAAATTTTGAGCAATATTGAAAATACTGAAGATTATAATTCATGTCAGGATGACGTTATGGTTTGAAAGAAACTGTAACAGGTACTGAAGAAATTATTTGTACATAGCCTTGTATATTTTTTTATTACGCAGGAAGGAAGGGCCAAGGGCAAATACCGCAAAAGCGCCACTCCCATAGAAGACGAAGAGAGCAAAATCAAGGTCCAAGGTTTTCGAGATGCCTAGACACTCTGCGTTTGAAAGATGGGAGGTCATATACAGGAGGAAAGATGGATTGAGGAAGATTGTTCCAGAGTTGACCGGTTGAGTAGATGAAATACTGAAAATACCGATTAACGCTTGCATTAGATAGTTGGGCAGAAAAGGAATGAGAAAGTGTAAAAAGTGGTACTGCGTGCTCTCCTTAAAGGAGGAGGCATGCAGTTAGAGAGTTCTGAAGAGCAATGTCCGTTATACTTAACCAGCCTAACTTTTATCTAAAAGGAGTTTCATGGTCTTTTTTTTTACATATTGATACATTACTTTGGCTGCAAAATTCTGCACTTTTTAAACGTCTTTAAATATAGTCCAGAACATCTACTCCAAATGAAAGCACAGCAAGATATGTATCTCACTACCAGACTGTTACAATCAATAGCGTCCTCTCTCTATTTAAACTGTGATTCAGCTTTTTTTGCAAAAAAGTAAGTTGAGCATCGTCGGTATATACAAGACGGTTGTACATCTACTCGTATATATGGTAATATTATTATAAAAACGAGAAAAACGATAGGACACAAAACTGAACCTTGTGGAATGCCATATATATATATATATATATATATATATATATATATATATATATATATATATATATATATATATATATATATATATGGAACTTAAAATGTTTTTAATTTAATATATATGACACATCTTCTCTTTATTAAATCTTAAATGCTAATAATTTTAATTGAGTTTAGTTATTATTGTAATAATGGCGTTGTTTAACCAACTTCGCATCATCTAAGGTCAAATGACTTTACGTGAGATCCGAACCACGAGTCGTTACATACTCTGGACGCAGAGGACAGTTCCCCAACCAACTACTACCTATACCCAATGTCTCTTAATTCGCTAATCGATATTGGTCAGGACGTAACCCAGTTATTATCGAGTTAACATTTATACAGTATGAATATGTATACTTTCTTTAAATCATGAAATGAACTAAGTTATTTGTTCATACACACACACACACACACACACACACACACACACACACATATATATATATATATATATATATTTATATAAAACGAAGGTTATATTCTTTTTTCAATAACACAAACTTCTCCTTGAAATAAATCTAAGTACAGGGCTATTGAAAATGATTCATCCGATTTCAACTGAGAATACTTCCGTACCTATCAACCGTGCATCAACTGGGCATACACCACATGAAAGAGGAAATCTCCAGGTTTTACCAGATCACCGCGAGAGGGCTCCAAAGTCACGTCGTGGCCTAGCCTAGCAACAAACAGTCAGTGTGAAAATGGCGTCCGCACAGCAGAAGGCGTTTTGTGTGTTGTAGTTTTCGAGCTGTAAATCGGTAGTCACAGTGCAGCGTGAGTTTCGTCGACGTTACAGAACAGATCCATCGGGTGCTCAGAGCATCCGTCGGTGATATCGGCAGTTCGAGGAAACAGGATGTTTGTGTAAAGGCAAGTCCACAGGACAACCGCGTGTGTCTGAGGATAATGTGCAAAGAATCAGAGAGAGTTTCCAACGTAGCCCGAGGAAATCAACAAACCGCGCCAGTCGAGAATTGGGACTTCCTCAGACGACTGTTTGGCGTGTTTTGAGACGGCGCTTGCATATGAAGCCATACAGGTTGCAACTGTTGCAGGCTCTACGGCCGGGGGACAAGTTAAAACGACAGAACTTTTGCGATCTTATGCAGGAGGCTATGGAGGATGACGAATTTGCTCCCCGCCTGGTGTTCAGTGACGAAGCAACTTTTCATTTAAATGGCAAGGTGAACCGTCACAACCTTCGCATATGGGGCACGCAACAACCACATGCAACAATCGAGCACGAACGCGACTCACCTAAAGTTAACACCTTCTGTGCCATTTCCCGGGCAAAGGTTTACGGCCCTTTCTTTTTCATGGAAAACACAGTGACTGGTCACTCCTATCTGGATATGCTGCAGAACTGGTTATTTCCCCAATTGAACGAAGATTCCGGCGACTACATTTTCCAGCAAGATGGGGCGCCGCCTCATTGGCATTTGGATGTTCGCCGTTTTCTCAACGAAGTGCTCACTCGCCGTTGGATTGGTCGCAGTGGGCCCCATGACTTGGTGCTCCACAGCTGGCCCCCTAGGTCGCCGGATCTTACACCGTGCGACTTCTTCCTTTGGGGGTACGTTAAGGATACTGTGTACGTGCCACCGTTGCACACATCTTTGGATGAGCTCCGAACTCGCATTGTTGCTGCCGTAGAGTCAGTGACAACGGACATGCTGGAGCGAGTATGGGAGGAATTCGACTATCGTGTCGACGTTGCTCGTGTAACTAGGAGAAGTCACATAGAGCATTTATGAGGTGAGAGACAAAATTTGGACAGTTTTTCTTTTGGTTGATGTATCACAAATCACTCTGTATTTGTAACATCAAAAAATATTCTCATTTGAAATCAGGTGAATCATTTTGAATAGCCCTGTACAGTATATGGTGCATATATTAAATAAACTTGGTACCCTTCAGATCCACTATGGAATAGTAACTTATATTTAATTAACAAACAAAATTATATACTGTAGAGCGTAAAAATAAGTTGATTTTTAATCTACTAAAGTTCGTTGGTATAATATTTGACAAATTTGTATCGATTTATGAGATGTCGAAGTAGGTCGTATAGGAAGTATGAGGCAAGATGAAGTTTGGAAATAATGAACATCATTTCTCGGTTTGCATGTGATATCATGTGGAATTAGGGAGGGTTTTTTTTTAATCTATTTTCAGTGATAGATTCGTTCATAAAAATAGCGTGAAGCTTGTCTCCGCTGTCAGTCATACAGTATTCATGGCAGTTTGTAACAGCTGCTGCAATTCATATTATTTCTTCCTTGTGTATGTGTGTGTTTCCCCAAATGTCTTGCATTATGTTCAAAACGTGAAGTGTATGTAATTTATTATAAATACAGAACTCGTGGATTTAGTCACTGCTGAACGTATAACTTATTAATTATGAATACATGAGTGAATGTGTCTCTGTAACTCACCGAACATCGCTTAAAGTTTGACAGAATATAAAATATAGAGTAAAATATGAAATACAGACAACTCTCGAATCATCGCATTAATGGGAGCGGTCGAAGTGTACGACGAAGCGAACATTGTGATGAAGCGGAGGTCAATTATAATATGAAACACTTTACCGTGTATTTACCTTAAGACTTGACACGTACATTAATTAAGATGTACATTACAACGTACATACTGTAATTGTGGACGAGATTTTACGTAATGCAAGCTTAGTAAAACATGGTTCGGTTTATCTTTACGACTGAAATGATATTACGTTACTCTAAACAGATGGTGTGTCTAGTGCAATGATGCGGAGGTGATTGATGTACGATGATTCGGAGGCTATATACAGTAGAGGTTGTATAGAGGGGGTTAATGTGAAGAAGCAGATGTGCAACCATTCGTAGTGCGACGATTCGCGCGAGTTGTCTGTAGAATATTTTTCACAAGATATCACTTGGGAGGAGGATTATTTTTTGGCGGGGGGGGGGGAGGCTGTTTAACCTCCTTCCTAACATCAAAAGTAATATGGTGGAGGGGCCCTACAGCTTTACGGTCGATCCGAACCATAGGTTGGTACATATCTGGACGCGGAGAACAGTTCCCCATCCAACTACTATCCAAACCCAAATGTCGCTTAACTTCGCTGATCGACAGGAAGTGGTGTTACATCATTGGCCACGACATAGCCCTCACTTAGAAGGAAGTACGTTTTATGCTGGTCCCCAGACAACGATTTCTCCCTGAGAAGGGATAGGATAAGTGAGAGAGGAATAATTCCAGTATATTTGCATATGCTCACAGGACCATTACCAAACGACCCTTCTCTCTTTTGGATGGTTGGTTGGTTGTTTCGTTTTATGTCCTTCACCCACCAGAGGGCGCTGAGACGGGCGGTAATGCTACCATCCGAAAAAAAATTAATTCCCTTTAAAATGAGAAGCGGGTAGAACGAAATTTATTAAGCGCAGCGGGCCCATCACTCCGTCCCTTTCCCTATTTCTTAGACTGGTTTGGGATGATACCTGGGTGGAATCAGTCTTTTTGTGTCATTACACCTGATTCTTGTGTTTGTACCCACGTTTGTTATAATGTTTATATGGTTAGGAAAACAATTCAATTCACGTATCAAAGATTATTTATTGGGCAGACAGTAAGTCCTCGAAACTTCACATTTCATACCCTGTAGGAAGGCACCATACCCGGTCTTATTTTAAAAGAACCAACCACGATAGTTTCTTAACATTTCCTTAGTTCCAGTAGTCTAAAATTAGAACGACTTACATTTAAAAATGTCCTAAACCAATTACAGTACAAATCATTTCAGATTCTCTGATTCAATGGCTGATTTGGAGAAGTTAAACGTTAAATAACACTAAGCTATTGTATAGAATTCTAGTGTTATTATATAATTATTAGAGTATAGTTATTGTATAGAATTAATAACCGTTTCAATATGGTGCTCTGAAGATACATAAATGATACAAAGAAAATTCTCTCAAGCACCCACCCCCCCTCGGTAAAAGGAAAATGCTTGTCTAAGATATGGTGGCGACAATGAAAAAATTTTTCACAGACCCTTCGTCATCGTGATCTGCGCTAAGTTTTATGAATATTCATTAGTTAAATTCAAACGAGAAAATTTAAAATTGAAATGGCTGTAACTTTTTAAGTTTTCGTTTCTAGAAAAAACGAGTTGCATTTTCTAAATAAGAGTATAAAATTGCACTACTGAGAAAATTTGTGAAAAATCGAATGAAGTGAGTGGAAAGGATAAGACTCCAAAAACCTAACGTAATAATTAGTTAATTTCAAACGAGAAAATTTAAAATTGAAATAGTGGTAACTTTTTAAGTTTTCATTTTTTTCATTTCTAGAAAAAATGAGTTGCATTTTCTAAATCAGAGTATGAAATTGCACTATTGAGCAAATTTGTGAAAAATAGAAATAAGTGCGTGGAAAGGATAAGACTCCAAAAACCTAACGTAATAATTAGTTAATTTCAAACGAGAAAATTTAAAATTGAAATGGCTGTAACTTTTTAAGTTTTCATTTCTAGAAAATTGAGTTGCATTTTGTAAATCAGAGTATGAAATTGCACTACTGAGAAAATTTGTGAAAAAATCGAATGAACTGCGTGGAAAGGATAAGACTCCAAAAACCTAACGTAATAATTAGTTAATTTCAAACGAGAAAATTTAAAATTGAAATGGCTGTAACTTTTTAAGTTTTCATTTCTAGAAAAAATGAGTTGCATTTTCTATTTCAGAGTATGAAATTGCACAATTGAGCAAATTTTTGAAAAAAATCGAAAGAAGTGCGTGGAAAGGATTATTCTCCAAATACCTAACGTAATAATTAGTTAATTCAAACGAGAAAATTTAAAATTGAAATGGCGGTAACTTTTTGTTTTAATTTCTAGAAAAAATGAGTTGCATTTTCTAAATCAGAGTAAGAAATTGCACTATTGAGCAAATTTGTGAAAAAATATAAATAAGTGCGTGGAAAGGATAAGACTCCATAAACATAACATAATAATTAGTTAATTTCAAACGAGAAAATTTAAAATTGAAATGGCTGTAACTTTTTAAGTTTTCATTTCTAGAAAATCGAGTTGCATTTTGTAAATCAGAGTATGAAATTGCACTACTGAGAAAATTTGTGAAAAAATCGAATGAACTGCGTGGAAAGGATAAGACTCCAAAAACCTAACGTAATAATTAGTTAATTTCAAACGAGAAAATTTAAAATTGAAATGGCTGTAACTTTTTAAATTTTCATTTCTAGAAAAATGAGTTGCATTTTCTATTTCACAGTATGAAATTGCACAATTGAGCAAATTTGTGAAAAAATCGAAAGAAGTGCGTGGAAAGGATTATTCTCCAAATACCTAACGTAATAATTAGTTAAATTCAAACGAGAAAATTTAAAATTGAAATGGCTGTAACTTTTTACATTTTCGTTTCTAGAAAAAACGAGTTGCATTTTCTAAATAAGAGTATGAAATTGCACTACTGAGAAAATTTGTGAAAAAATCGAATGAAGTGCGTGGAAAGGATAAGACTCCAAATACCTAACGTAATAATTAGTTAATTTCAAACGAGAAAATTAAAATTGAAATAGCGGTAACTTTTTAAGTTTTCATTTTTTTCATTTCTAGAAAAAATGAGTTGCATTTTCTAAATCAGAGTATGAAATTGCACTATTGAGCAAATTTGTGAAAAAATAGAAATAAGTGCGTGGAAAGGATAAGACTCCAAAAACCTAACGTAATAATTAGTTAATTTCAAACGAGAAAATTTAAAATTGAAATGGCTGTAACTTTTTAAGTTTTCATTTCTAGAAA